>SRMA01027225.1:60262-183916 GCA_007224835.1 Danionella cerebrum
TCTCTGTCTCCTCTCTCTCTCTCTCTCTCTCTCTCTCTCTCTCTCTCTCTCTCTCTCTCTCTCTCTCTCTCTCTCTCTCTCTCTCTCTCTCTCGGCGACTGAAAGCATCTGCGACACAACTGCTGTGACAAGCGTGCGTCTGAACCCGGCTTTACACCTGTTTCACGCGGCCTCCTTTCCCGCACGCATATAACTGCACAAGAGCTTGCACACAGAAGCTTCGTGTCTCTGCCCGGAGTGCAAATATCGTTTACACATCAGCTCTATACTGTAAATACTGCAACAAAAACCTCCTTTTTTTGTTTGGTGAATTTCTTGATAATTTGATTCAGTATTATTTATTTTTCAGTACGCTGCAAAAGTTTATTTAAAGCAAATATTAAGTTTATATAATTGAGTTTAACCTTTGTGACGAGAGCAAAAATGAAACAAAAAAATATGTATTTTTTTATTCTATAATTCATTTTCCAACCTGCATACTCCCTTTGGGGTCCCGGTGGTCTGCCGGTGTACATTGGGTGAGAGACGGGGGTACACTCTGCATAGGTCACCAGACCATCGCAGGGCTGCGCACACTCACACATTCACTCTGCCGCATGTTTTTGGGATTGTGGCCAAGCACGGGGAGAACTCCTTCCAGTATGTATTTTTTATTATATTTAATTAATTTTCTCTATTAATTCAGAGTACATATATTATTTCTTCTATCAACTTGAAATAATTAGTTATTTCAAGTTCCCAACATTTCTGGCTCTAGAACAGCTGCTCTACACAAACACTAGGTTTCCTTGGAGGACGAGGCTCGCTGTACGGGGGTATTATTGCGTCAGATAGATAAAAAAGTCACAACCACAAGATTTCATTTGTGGATCTGTTACTGTACATTTGTGGATCTTAACTCAGATCTCCCGTCAAGAGCATCACAGATCCACAAATAGGTAAGCTCCGCCCACTGCCTGGTAAACCAATCAGATTGCATCAGTTCTTCCCATCCAGTCCCAGCGCCACTTGTTGCAGAGGAGGGGCTTTAGATTTAACTTGGAAGTTGCAACTCTACTTACTTTACTCTCATTAGTCCTGCAAGATAATTATTTTTGTGATGATTTTTTTGGAAACAAGTGTTTTTTTTTTTTTACCATTACAAATACTTTTACTGCACGCTCTTATTCTCTTCTCACTTGCTAATAAACATATTTATGATTTCATATCCTGACAGTTAAATTGTGTAGGTTACGGCAAATCATATTTGCAATAAACATCTTATAAATCATTTAAGCTTAAGATGAACATGTAAATGAAAGTCTAGCAGCTGCCCAAATTGAAGTAGTAAAGTTCTATAAATAGTACTAAGCAACTTTTGAATGAACTGCATCCTTAAGTTATTACAAATGTATTGGTAAAAAGTAATCAACCTAGATGCTCACAAAGTAATACCAAATAAAAGAGGTTTATGGATAAAACTGCAGGAAGTCTTTGAGGAGCCTGGCACTGTTCTTTAGTTTGCTATTTACAAATGGAATATTCCTCACACTATTGTTATAATAACAAACCTTATCTTTAAATTCTTCGTGCGTAAAACACACAAAATGAACAGCAATAGCCAGTTTACCAAAGAACAGTTTTTCTAAATAACAAAACACTACAGTAATGAGGATTGTTGCTGCTGGGGATGGAGCTGGTGCTGCTGCGGATGATGTTAGTGAATCGAAAATAAAGTAATGTATATACAAAAAAAATAAATCGAAATAAACTTGTGGTTGATGCTTTTGAAAAGATATTTGTGGATGGGATTTATTTTTGTGTATCCCTTCACATTTATTTGTAGATCAGAAACGTATTTATTTATCTACCTGACGCAATAATTCCCCACATACCACTGCATCTGGTTCACATCATATGGACACTGCTCTGTATTTTGACCCTGTATTATAATAAACTTCAGACATACGATGGATTGCCGATGAATAAGTGCTTTTCTCACTGAAAAAGACAAACTCTGTTCGTAAACACTATTTTTATAGTAGTCAGAGATAAGCGCTTGCCCGTTCTCAGCCATGTCATCATCAGTGTGGTTCTGTACTAACTTCTCAACAGAGCTGCGTGCGTGTGTGCGCGTATGGATGTTTTCACATTTCATGCGGCCCTCATTTTAAAAATTAAAGAGATAAATCCTTATTCATACAAATGTACGATGCTTTTTTTAAACTAAGGAGAAACATCATCAGGCAATATACCTCGCATACGCCTCTCCTACGCTAACGTTAGTGTTGAGAAGTGACCTCTCAGCCAAATCCCACAGCACTGGTAAAGAACACCGAAAAGTCCTTCAGTTCTGCTGAATCACATTGTTTGCGTGTACTCTGTGTTTCAGCAGACCAAAGGCACTGGAGGTTGACAGTGTTTTTAAGATTATTGTAATGTGTTTCATAAAGAGCTGTCTGTCAAGGGCAGAGCTCCTTTTTCATCAAAGGTACGTACAATTCATGGAAACGGAATAGTTCTTGAAAGAGCATGGAAACACACCGATATGATCACATTTTGAAGTCACAGTAACATAATATAAAAAGTTATTTGACAGGAAACTATTACTTAATCTATTCTATACAAATGACATTTAGCACAACAAATAAATCCAACGTCTGCATGTTTAGTTGGTGAAGTTGGATGTAGCCACTTTCTTTCTTGCAACCTACTGCTAGGAGTTTGATATTTGAGTTTTGGTCATTCTTCCTCGATGCCTTCCCTCCTCTCCGTCTGTCATAGTGTGTTCATCTGGATCTGGAGAGAGGGTGTGGTCACCTGTCAGAGTGGGCGTGTTCCTTGAAGCCAATTATGAGCCAAATGAACAAACAAATACAATGTGCCTCATAGAGGAAAACACCACTTGCAAACCAAGGGAACACAGACATTAACTACATTTAAATCTTTTGGTGAATTTGGCTCGAAATTTGCTCCATAGTGATACGTCTGCCAGAGTGGGGTTGATTGACTTCTGGAGGTGTGTGTGTGTGTGTGTGTGTGTGTGCGTGCGTGCGTGTGCGTGTGTGTGTGTCAGCGGGTGACTCGTGGCATAGATGTGCAGTATGTCCGTGGTATTGGCTTCGATGCGACCTGCTCTCTGGTGGTACTGGACCAGAACTTCAAACCTGTGCCTGTTAACCAATCAGGTAGACTTTCTCTTTCTGTCACTCTGTCTGTGTTACGATACTGTCTCATCGTGAGAGTATGTTTGTGGGGCTTAGGAGTGTGTGAAAGAAATGTGGTGATGTGGATGGACCATCGTGCGGTGGACCAGGCCTCTCGAATCACAGAAACTGGTCACTCTGTGTTGGACAGCTTCGGAGGAATAATGTCTCCTGAGATGCAGCCACCTAAACTACTCTGGCTCAAAGAGGTGCGCACACACACACGCAGCTATAGAGACACAATGACATAGAGAGATAAACATCGCTTCGGTTTGTGTTTCAGAATCTCCCTCAGCTCTGCTGGAAGAGCGCCACTCATTTCTTTGATCTTCCTGATTTTCTTTCCTGGAAGGCAACCGGATCTTTATCTAGGTGAATCATACAACATGAACTGAAAAAAATCAATTGTGAATTTGTTGACTAAAGGCACTTTTCTACCATGTCCTTTGGAGATCCGGAGGTTAAGCAAGCTCTGCGAAAGAGTTCAGCTCTTGTTGTGTTGTGACGAATCAAAGCTCTGTTGGAAAATAAACAGGGTGAATCGCAGAATCCAACTCTTTCCCTTGGAGTACAGCTCTTTCTTTTTCAACTCTTCCTTCTTTAATGTCAAACTCTTCTGTGCCGAATGCCTTGCCCATTGTTTTGTACTCGGGAGGCAGGGCTCCGCCTTGCAGGGTTCAACCAATCAGGTGATTTGGTGGGCTGTCTGAAAGCTGGCATATGCTCAAGTGTGTCTCACATGGCTGGAGGAATGGCGATCGAACCCCTGTGGCTGGCGGCTGAAAGATTTCCGGCCAATGCAAGCGAAAAAGCCAACAGGATCATAGCGAAGCTAGAAATGACATAATTATCTGATAAATAATAGAATAACAACAAACACTGTACAGAGGTTACTCTTAGCGACTACGTAACACTTCCCTTCTGCAAAGGAAACAATAAACAGATGTGCTCATCCGTACATGGACTCGCTCCACACTATAAATATGATTAATCCAACCTCGCAACAAACTGCTTATGTTTACTTCCGAACTGTACGTCGCTTTGGATAAAGGCGTCTCCTAAATATGTAAATTTACATATAGTTTCTGCTGGTAGGTATAACCGAGGTGTAGCTGGTATACTATGGAGCAGAGCATCTCCTTGGCGTGGTTTCTCAGGTCATCGTACCTGTAACCTCCTTGTCCCGAACTGCATGATATTAAACCGAGATGAACCAGATCAAACCGTGAAACTGGATGTTTGTGTGGGACAGGTCTCTGTGTACTGTGGTGTGTAAGTGGACGTATTCTGCCTCCAGTGGCTGGGATGACACTTTCTGGACTCAGATTGGCCTAGAGGACCTAAAGGAGAACAACTACAGCAGGATTGGTACACCGCTGGGAGCGTTTGTGGAGGTTTGGTTGTAAATGGGAAGTTTATAAGCCTGTATGTATGTGTGCAGGCCAGCAGGTGTGTGTTCCAGGGAGCCCTCTGGGTTCTGGTCTGACGGAGGAGGCAGCTGCTGATCTGGGTTTGCCGCAGGGCACTGCAGTGGGGGCGTCACTCATTGATGCCCATGCAGGAGCCATTGGTATGTAGCTGTTGGATCGTTCTCTCATTGGAACTCCCAGCGGAAGTGTCTGGTCTGCTGTATTTTAAAAACTGTTGGATTTGATGACCTCACTCAAAGATCAAATTTGTGATTGATTCCGCGGCACTCGTATTTTCCTTATATGTGTGTGGTTTATTCAGAAACGTGATTCGGCGGCACTCGTATTTTCCTTATATGTGTGTAGTTTATTCAGAAACGTGATTCCGCGGCACTCGTATTTTCCTTATATGTGTGTAGTTTATTCAGAAACGTGATTCGGCGGCACTCGTATTTTCCTTATATGTGTGTAGTTTATTCAGAAACGTGATTCGGCGGCACTCGTATTTTCCTTATATGTGTGTAGTTTATTCAGAAACGTGATTCCGCGGCACTCGTATTTTCCTTATATGGGTGTAGTTTATTCAGAAACGTGATTCCGCGGCACTCGTATTTTCCTTATATGTGTGTAGTTTATTCAGAAACGTGATTCCGCGGCACTCGTATTTTCCTTATATGTGTGTAGTTTATTCAGAAGCGCGCGTGATTCGGCGGCACTTTCATTTTTCCTTATATGTGTGTAGTTTATTCCGGCGTGATTCGGCACTTTCGTACTGCCTTATGTATTGATGTGTTTTATTCGAAGCGCGTGATTCACGACTTTTCATTATTTCCTTATATATTAGTTTATTCAAGAAGCGATTCCTTGTGACTTTTCGTATTTTCATATATTATTGTAGTTTATTCGAAGTGGATTCCTGACTCGTGTTGCCCTTATATTATTGTAGTTTATTTTCAAGCATTGATTCGGCACTGCATTATTTTCCCTTATATGTGTGTAGTTTATTCAGAAGCGTGATTCCTTATTTTCGTATTTTCGCCTTATATGTGTGTAGTTTTATTCAGAAGCGTGATTCAGCGGCACTCGTATTTTCCTTATATGTGTGTGGTTTATTCAGAAACATAATTCTGTGGCACTTATATTTTCCTTATGTGTGTAGTTTTTTCAGAAACATGATTCCACGGCACTCGTATTTTCCTTATATGTGTGTAGTTTATTCAGAAACGTGATTCCGCGGCACTCGTATTTTCCTTATATGTGTGTAGTTTATTCAGAAACGTGATTCCGCTGCACTCGTATTTTCCTTATATGTGTGTAGTTTATTCAGAAACGTGATTCCGCGGCACTCGTATTTTCCTTATATGTGTGTAGTTTATTTAGAAACACTATTTCACACCACAAGATCTCATCAATGAAAAGTCATTCTACGCTACTGTAGTGCCTTCCAGTGGCCAGTCTGTGATTTACCGTTTCAGTCACTTCATGAGGAATAGCCCGTAGCTGCTTGATTGACAGCCAGGGCTTTTCTCTGGGAGGTGCTCATCTTTACACGTGCGGCATCTTCCATGAAGTGGAGTCAGTTCCTCTTCTGAGGCGATTTGTGAATTAATTCCTCTAATGTTGCCTCTTCTCCCAGCATAGGGTCCAGCACAGTGAGTCTCTTTTAGTCCAGTAAGGACGCGTTTGTGAATGATTGATATTGAAGTCGCTTGTGTGCTGATGTCTATGTGTCAGGGCTGCTGGGAGCAGACATCTCTGGTCTCCATCTTCCCTGTGAGAAGCAGCCAATCTCCTCCAGAATGGCTCTGATCTGCGGAACCTCCTCCTGCCACATGGCCGTGAGTGATTGTGTGATTGTGAGACTGTGAGAAAGAGAGAAACTGGTTGTGTCTGTGCGTACGTACGTCTATAGGTCAGCCAGCAGCCAGTGAGTGTCCCTGGCGTCTGGGGACCATACCTCTCGGCTCTTCTGCCTGGACTCTGGTTGATCGAGGGAGGACAGAGCGCCACTGGAAGACTGGTGAGATGTGAACCATGGGTGTGTGCACACGGTGTGAGCGTTGTACTGATGTGGGCATTTTCTCTCAGCTGGATCATATGGTGAAGGGACATGCAGCTTACGGTCAGCTGAAGCAGGAGGCTGAGCAGAGGTCAGTTCCTTTTCATGCAAGGAGTCGTCCCCCAGCTTGTCCTAGGTCTCCTCCAGATGAACTGCTCCACTGGTGCACCTGCGCTGAGCTCCTTGCTGTTCGAGCGCACTCCTGATAGAGCTCAGAAGTCCAGACACCTAGCACCGTAGCTGTGTGTTTTCCTCTAGTTTTATAACACTTTAGTTGCATTGTCCAGGTCTGTTGCCGTTTAACGTGCTTTGAGACATTTCACTTTCTTACACTGACTTACATTGGAATTCTTGATACACCTTGCTTTTATAAACAATGGTGATGGTGTAGGTCAAGATCGAAAATCCCTGGCTTGAATCTACTCTACACGAGTGGTTAAAAAAGAGTTCTTACGTCGTCACTCTTGATCTCAAAAATCGTATTTATTTTCACCACAAAAAACAACACAAACAAAAGTAAAAATAAAACAATTCCGTAAATCAAATCAAAACTCACAATGGTATTCCTGATAACCAATAAACCAAACTATTGAGCTTTAACCCAAATTACAGACCCTAAAATAAAGACGGTAAGAAAAACTGTTTCTCCTTAACCACTACAGCCGGTCTTGCTCAAACATGTCCCATCCAAGTCCCTTCAGGTAGGTGTGGCTTAAAGAGAACTGAAACTTAAGCAATGACCTAATTAACATAAATAACACTAACATTTTACTTAAAATATTCATAAAGAACATTTACATTAAACATTAATCATTTGACAATATTTATACATTAATATTAATAAGTCAATTAACAAAATATGAGTTTGGCTCTTACAAATGGTAAAGCAAACCTCTAGTAACTAGATTTGTTAAAGTCAAACTTTGATGTTGGCTAGCCATTTAAAACTATTTTTTGTTGTAAACAACTATGTGTCTATGAGTTTCCTAAGCTGAGATAGAGATGGTTGCTATGGTAAACTGGAGGGGTCAGTAATGTTTTCCATGTCAATACGAGTGACATAAAGCAGTGTTTCGTAACCATGGGGCCGCGGGACCTGAATGGTTCCATTTTTTTTGGGAAATTCCATTATTTTTGTTTTTACCATTTAAACCACACTCAAATCCCTCAGAGGACATTAAAAACAAGTAATAAATTATATTAATAATAAAATTAATTTGGAAGATTGGGTGGGGGTTTTTTTTCTGCTCCGGGACACGTGACCTTCAACCTCCTTGTGAGAGTCACTAATTGCTGGACGCACCACGTCTCGCATTGCTGCAGTTTCCCGGGCGGGTAAACGCTAGGAGATCTGATTGATGGTAAGATGTACCAATGTTCTCTCTGTTAATAACGTTAACTTTAAAGCGGTCTATTTCTTGTTAATTTGTCACAGATTTGGAGAGTAACATATGGTACAAAAGTTAACACTACTAGTTTGTCAAGTTCACACCTAGTGTCTTTATGATTCTCCCTAGCTGAGTTCTAAAAATGGGGTTGCTAGGGTGATGTCACACCAGTGGCTGTTGCTTGGAGGAGGAGATACATTTATTAATTTATTTTTTGGGTTAGAAGAAGAAAAGGCAGGAATAATAATAATAATAATAGGTTTAATGCAATAACAAAGGATTTTAGCGCTGAAATAATCCGCACCGCACACATCATCACTACACTTTGTCGATAATGAGGAAAGCCTGCATATGTAACATTACAATCTGGATTAAGCTATAAACCTAATGTCCTGGTGTTTCAAGCAGTTCACATTAATTACATCAGAACAGGAGGGTGTTAATAGAGAGGGGAAAGAGAAGTGGGTGAGGGGGAAAGAGTGAGAAGAATACCTACCTGAACATATTACAGCATTTTGTCTCAGAAAACAAAAAGTAAATAAATAAAAAATAACAATAAAGAATATATACAACAATCACGGCGCGCAGCACTTGTTCCCCGTCGTGCTCTCGTGATGTAAACACCCTTTATTACTTTATTCCGTTGTTCCCCAGAACTCAAAGCTCAAGTGGACGTGACGACTAACCGAGATAACGTATCAACCTCAACAGGCTCCTCCTAACTAACCTATGAGAACTCATACCGCTTCTACGCTTTTCTTCCGTCCTTGCCTCATGGGAGCTCATAAATGACATTTATACATTCTGCGTTTGTCTCGATCATAAGATCTTCATCACAAGATGTCATGCATATTACGATCTTCTGCTTTCCGATCAATTGCTCAGGGATTTGCTTCGAATTGGTGTTTGTTTTGCTCATGGTGGAGGAGCATGGTGTCAATCACAGAGGGGCTCTGCTACTAAACTCTGCTCAGCTTAATTTGCTCACTCTGTCTTTGGCTTCGTACGCAACCAGCTGCTCGGGAACACACTCTAAGCACTGGTGTGTGTGTGTGTGTGTGTGTGTGTGTGTGTGTGCAGCGGGCAGCATGTGTACTCGTACCTAAACCTACACCTGGAGAACATGGCTGCTGCCATGGAAGAAACTCACCTAGATCAACTGACGGCACACCTGCATGTCTGGCCTGATTTCCATGGCAACCGTTCACCTTTGGCTGACCCGATGACTCGCGGATTGGTAACCAATCACATCACACTCTGGATCAGTTTTTTTTTTTTTTTTAACATAGAGGTTCCATAAATTGTCGAAGTTCAAGAGAGAGAAGAACATTCTCTGAGATGTGTGGTATACATGTTTGTCATTTCATCTGCTTGCTGATACAGCTCCTCGACTGACCCTGTGTTTTCCCTACCATTCAATGGGGGATTTATTGATCAACCTTTCGAAATCTAGGCCTTTTTAGACCAGTTTTTAACTACTTTTCAATTTGCTCTTATAAATGACCTTTAAAAAAAGTTTTTGTGGCAATGTTTGATATAATTTTTTAGTACAACCCGAGCATTTTTTTGTTATATATATATCCACAGCAGCCCTGAAACTGTACGAATAATACAACTCATTTTTACTGCACAAATCTCAAGAAATGAGAACGATTAACAATAGTGTTGAGACTAAATACAAATTCTTAAAGCAAAGACATGGTCTTTGTGAAAATGACATAAAAGACGAACCTCTCCTAAACCTTATTCACTCTTCCAAGCACTTCCATTGTGCTTTTTAATGCCAGAACTTTGAAAAACACAAGTATGGAGCGAACTCTGAGCCAAATTAGCAAACAAATATAATGTGTCTCATAGAGAAAAACATGCCTTGCAAACAAAGTGAAAGCTTTTTGCGAAAAAAAATGTTACCTACATTCACATTTCTACATTAGCTTTCCTCTTTAATTCGCTCAAGTCAATTTTGGCACAAAAAAAAAAACACACGGAAGATGTGTGCCATATTCACAAACCAATACCGGGCCTTGGGGTGCATTCAAGACAGCAGAGGGCACTATGGGTTCATTCATGGTCCTCTGGAATGAGTCTTCAGGAGGTATGGAGAAACAGGAAGTGAATATTGAGAGCAAACTCATTAATTTTCATAATTAGGTCCGGGTGGGATTTGACTGAGCCTCATGAAGGATTGATCCTTGGTGATGTTTCATACTCCTTCCATGATAAATCTAATTCTGGTCTAAGTAGAATCTTATTTAATTAATGATTAATGGTCAAGAATTACATAAACTAACAACAGTTATACATGAAGAGACAGAATGTAGACAGGTCCTTCTCAAAAAATGTGCATAGTTTGATAAAGTTCATTATTTTCTGTAATGCACTGATAAACATTAGATTTTCATGTATTTCAGATTCATTTATACCCAACTGAAGTACTTCAAGCCTTTTATTGTTTTAATTTTGATGATTTTGGCATACAGCCAAAAAAATGTGCATATCATGAAAAGGTTCTCTAAACGAGCTTTTAACCTAATCATCAACTAATTACCTCTAAACACCTGCAAAAGATTCCTGAGGCTTTCAAAAACTCCCAACCTGTGTCATGGATAAGACCATCACTGACACCCTCAAGCAGGAGGGTAAGACACAGAAAGAAATTTCTGAACGAATCGGCTGTTCCCAGAGTGCTGTATCAAGGCCCCTCAGTGGGAAGGAAAAAGTGTGGCAGAAAACGCTGCACAACGACAAGAGGTGACCGGACCCTGAGGAAGATTGTGGAGAAGCAAGGATTCCAGACATTGGGGGACCTGGGGAAGCAGTGGATGTGTCTGGAGTAGAAACATCCAGAGCCACCGTGTACAGGTGTGTGCAGGAAATGGGCTACAGGTGCCGTATTCCCCAGGTCAAGCCACTTTTGAACCAGAAACAGCAACAGATGCGCCTGACCGGGGCTACAGAGAAGCAGCACTGGACCATGCTGCTTCAGAAATCAAGGTGCCAGAGTCTGGAGGAAGACTGGGGAGAGGGAAATGCCAAAATGCCTGAAGTCCAATGTCAAGTACCCACAGTCAGTGATGGTCTGGGGTGCCATGTCAGCTGCTGGTGTTGGTCCACTGTGTTTTATCAAGGGGTGGGGTCAATGCAGCTAGTTATCATTGTAGATTTTGGAGCACTTCATTCTTCCATCTGCTGAAAAGCTTTATGGAGATGAAGATTTCATTTTTCAGCACAATCTGACACCTGCTCACGGTGCCATAACCACTGGTAAATGGTTTACTGACCATGGTATTACTGTGCCAACTCTCCTGACTTGAACCCCATAGAGAATCTGTGGGATATTGTGAAGAGAAGTTTCATGAAGTCACTCTGGAGGAGCTTAAGGCCGCTTTCGAAGCATCCTGGGCCTCCATAACACTTCAGCAGTGCCACAAGCTGATTGCCTCCATGCCACGCCGCATTGAAGCAGTCATTTCTGCAAAAGGATTCTCGACCTTTTGCAGTATTCAAGTATTCAATGCATAACTGAAAAGAATTATTGCCTTTTTTGTATTAAAAACACTTTTCTTTTATTGGTCGGATGAAATATGCAATATTTTTAGATGAGCTGTATGTCAAAATCATGAATATTAAAACAATCTTCTTCTTTTCCTTTCGGCTGTTCCCAGTTTAGTGGTCGCCACAGCGAATCATCCTTTTCCACCTAAATCTGTCCTCAGTATCCTCTACTCTTGCACCAACTACCTTCATATCCTCTTTCAGCACATCCATATATCTTGTCTTCTACCAATCCTTCAACATCCTTCTACCAGTATAACCACTGCACATGTCCAAACCATCTCAATCTGGCCTCTCTGACTTTGTCTCCAAAACAATCAACCTGAGCTGTCCCTCTGATGTACTCTTTCCTAATCTTGCCCATCCTTATAAAACAATAATAAAAAAAAATAATGATTTAAAAAAACTACTTCAGTTGTGTGTAAATAAATGTGAAATATATGAAAGTCTGTTTATCGATGCATTACAGAAAACAATTAACTTTATCACAATATGCATTTTTTTAGATGGACCTGTACCATGGATGTTTGAAACATGGTATGAATCCTGATAGAGATTTTACATTAGAGTTTTTTTTTTTTTTTTTTTTTCATTTTGCTTCAATGTTTTTACTCATTAAATAAATCAAGACACTATTTCATTGATAATTGAATTGTTTGTCAAATAATCCACAAAAAAAGAAGATGGCAAAGGTCTGCGCTCTTCTGAACTAGCATGAGCATATTCCGATGGGGGTGCGGCATCTATGTGTTTGTCTGCTCAAGGTGGAGATGCTGGGGTACATGATGCTGCCATGGATGAGACGAGAAGTTTCTTTGTCTGTGCAAACAACAGTTTGGGGGGAGGGGGATCTCCTCTAATCGTGTCTATGTGCAGGTGACGGGACTGAGTCTGTCTCAGACGCTGGATGACCTCGCTCTGCTCTACCTGGCAACACAACAAGCCATCGCCGTACGTACTCTAGGCATGAGATGATTACCCGTTTCAAGGTTTTACCACGGTTTGACAAAAAGTTATACCGTTCCTCGTACCTCACCGATCCAAACTTAATCCAGGAGTGGTGAACGTGCTCACAGTCCTGGTCTGAATAAAGAATGTACAAAAACGAAATGTACAAAAACTGTTGAGCTGCTAAAACGACTACATTTATTTGTTTCTATAGATAGTTTTGAAAATGTGACTAATGTTATGTTTTTTTTTTTATATTAGCGATTGCATTTTTTTCCATTTAGGAGCTTTTGTTTTTGAAAATGTTATTTATGTTGATCATTTTTGAGCTGCAGCCTTAGGCTCACACAAGTGACGGCAATTTTATTTAATTAAAAAGATTTCAATTATTTCTTATAATTATTTTGCCTGGTGTTTGAAGATGTGTCATAAAATAAAATACGCTGTTTTGAGTTGTTTTCGTACCCAGACGTTTAAATATAACATTGTAGAGCAGTAATCACGATACCGTGATATTTTTAGCCGAGGTCATCATACCGTCAGAATCTTCTATATCTCCTGCACCGGCACGCTCAGTGGCTGACGAAGGGTTTTCTGTTCAGCTGGGCTCTAGACACATCATCCAAGCCATGACGCAAGCAGGATATGACATCACAACACTCTTCCTGTGTGGAGGCCTGAGCAAGAACACACTGTTCCTGCAGACGCACGCTAACGCCACAGGTACACTAACGACACCCCGGCCCGCTCACAGACCACAGTGATGCAGGCACTCATGCAGCTGCTGGTGGTTGTGTGTTCAGGGCTGCCAGTAGTGCTGGCAGCAGAGCCAGAGAGTGTGCTACTGGGGGCTGCTGTGATCGGAGCCTGCGCCTCCATGGACTGCGCCTCCACAGAGGTGATGCTGATGCCCTCCCTCGCATGAGACCTGTCGGACAAAGTTAACTCTGTGTGCGTGTGTTCACAGGAGGCCATGAGGAGGATGAGTCGAGCCGGGGAGGTGATCAGACCCAACCCTGAGCTGCAGAGGTGAGGGTGTGGTTTCACATGTCTCGACGAATGAGGAACGAGCTCTAGACTTGTGTATTCACGAGGATCCTCTGTGTCTGCTCAAGCTTCTACGAGAGGAAGTTCAGGGTGTTCCTGCGTCTCTACGAGCTTCAGAAGGAGTGCGTGGGGCTCATGGAGGACACGTCGAGGAGTACTCGGCAGCTTCACTGATCGCCGTGATCCTACGGAAATAGAGCTAACCTTAACGTTTTCTAATACAAGAATTATTTTTATGCTGTTTACAGTACAGTTTAAATCTATTGATATTCTGTCTCATTGAAAACCTCTGGAAAGTGGTAGGTGTAGCGAGAGCTCCATCTGAGAGATCTCCGGCCTGTGAGATCGCTGTATCTCCACCAATGTACCAAAAAGAGACACCGATTCTCGCCGGGTTATTTGCTACGTGCCGGCCCACAAGGTAGCATTGTAAAGTCCTCAGAAATGTGCTTGAGTTTCTAAAAGCTTTGTCCTGAACATTGAGGGAGGTGGAGATCTCCATAAATAAACACATTTCCTGTAGAGCATAACCAGCATTTTTGCTCGTAGGTGTATTGCTGTTGTTTCAGATTTTCTCAAGAAATTAACTTTAAAACCAAAAATGTAAAAAGGCTTAACCACATTTAAAAGACTTTGGATATGTAAATAACTAATATCAGCTCAAGGAACTATTTAAATTCTAAATGGGATTGTTTATAGAATTTGTACATTTTTTCCATGTAAACAACATACCAGCAGTAAATCATCAATATCCTGCAAATGAACTGTTGGCTTGAAGTCCATATGTAATAAAGTTTATTGATCAAAAACAAGTAATATAAACACAAATACGAAACATAAAAGACCCTCGTAGGGAAACCGGAATAACATAAGACTTCTCCAAAGGAGGTGGAATAAACTACTAAATGAACAAATGACCAGGCTTCGTTCACAAACTCACTATAGTGCAGTGGTTCTCAAAGTGGGGGGCGTGCCCAGCAGGGGGGGCGCACAGGCACTGCAGGGGTGGCCGCAGATGAGAAGAAAAGAACAAAACAATAAACAGCCAAAAGTGTGTGGCATGTGGCCCGCCAAGTAATCTAATGTGGCCCGCAAGAGCTTAAAAGTTTTGAGTGTCTAAAAAAAAAGAAAACTAAAACTACATTTCCCACAATGCCTTTGGCTTCGGTAGCCGCAACGGTATTTCCGCATCCATACTCATGTGTGAAAACTGCAGAGCTGCCAACTCACACACTGAACGTAAGAATCACGCATTTGAGAGATCTCTCACGCCACACCTCCGATTTCTCACGCTAAAATACTTTTTTTTTTTTTCGCTAAACAAATGACAAAAATGTTATTTTTCTTTATTCACTTGGACAGTTTGATCCTTCATTAATGGAGTTATGTGGGTTTTCATAAGCTGACAAAAATCAAAAGGATTTATACTAGAACAACAAGCATACAATTGTTTCTATGCGACTGAATTGTCACTTGAATAAGTTATAAATAATGAATTATTTACCGTATTTTTTGCCGTATAAGACGCACTTTTTCTTCCCCAAAACTGAGGGGGAAAAGTTGGTGTGTCTTATACGGTGAATGCAGAACGCCGCGGAGCGGAGGATGGTCACGGCCGTAGGAGAGGCGTAAGAGAGGCCGCGGCTTCGGCCTAGCTCCTGTTATGGTAAAAAATATACCTTCTCAATTGATAATAAACACTGGAGACCGTTTGAGAGAGAACACAGCAAATGCGGCTATTTATTGTAAAGATTTATCAGTCTCAACGCATTTCCTACACACGTGTTATCCGCATTGGAAGAAGAACCTCAAGCCTCCTCAAGGGGCGGGACTGAAGTATGACGTGTGCTCTTAAAAGTTTCTCAAATTACATTTCTCTAAATGACCACTAGATGGTATTCCAGAGCCGTCGGCCATATTTGTACACCCAGCAGTGCGCGCTGACGTCATCGCCCATCTCTGCTCATCGGTCCTACCATAGCGCGTAGGACTCTGTGAAGGACACTGTTATAAAATCATTTAAGAAGTGTGGCATTAGTAATGCCTTGAATGGAACAGAAGACAACATCGTATTTGACACCAGTGAGGAAGAAAGTGATGACAATGACTGGATCGGTCCTTCCTCATTTCTGATAGCAGTGACGAAGAGGAATTATTGGGGTTCAAATAAAAACATTACTGCCTTTTTTGTTACTTTTACTGTTTACTGACTGTTCATGTTACATGTTTGGCATATAATTGTTCTTAAACTGCTGTTAACTTTTACACAGTTGATATAAAATATTTTCAACAGTATTTGGTTCAGAATCTTTTTTTTCTAGATCTTCCTCATTTAAAATTGGATGCGTCTTATATGCCGGTGCATATAATACCGTAACATTAAGGAGTAGGTACGTTTATTTTACATCAAAATAATTATTAAATAATTATTATTTTACATCTGGGGGGGGCCAGATTTTTTTTAAGGTTTAAAAGGAGGGCGCGACCTAAAAAGTTTGAGAACCACTGCTATAGAGACACAGAAGGCTTGCTCAGCGTGATGGCGATCTGTAGTGATCAACAATGGTCCCGTTCCAAAGTCACTTAAGAGCGGGAAAATATACACAAAACACCTGGGGAGTAATGAAACCAAACAGGAAGCCAGACGGGACAGGTCGGTCAGACAGCGGGGAAACAGAATGAGCGATCAAGGGGCCTGTACCATGAATGTGGCTGAACAATCTCTGTATTGCCGGATCGGTTTTGATTTGGGCATTGGATAACCAATCACAATGAACCTGGATTAGAACAAGAGTAATACTTGTAGCAGTACTGTGGCTGCTGCCAAAGCCCGACAGGATTGTTGTTAAAGCACATTCCACGCAAAACACACCATCTGCGGAACAGTAAGGCTGTGACTTCCACCAGTCACATTTTGTCTTTGTGGTCATGGAAGCTCGATGGTAAATATAAGCTCTTCCGTAAATGTCGGGAAGGTTAAAGGGATTTTGACTGTCCCTAAAAAGTCTTTCCCTACGAAGTGCTCGTCTATCAATTTGCATAAAAATATCCACAAGATTAAGATACCGACGTCTGTGTGTTACGTCCCTGAAACATTCCTTTTGTAATCGCTGCTTGGGCGAATCTCTAATCCAGAACATAACCTACTCCGGAGCAGGATAGCCATGTGGCATAAGTAACCAGGGTGACAAAGTTTGATTACATCCTAGATCCTACTAAATGCAACGAAGACTTATCTGCAACTACCAATCGTTCATTCTGGAACCCGATATTCTTAAACATGTTTAAAGCATCTACAAACCAAATTTTACAACGAGCACAATATAAAATTCTTCATTCGACTCATTACACAGTTCTCTTTCTCTTTCTGAGTGTTCTGAACTCAGGAATAAACATCAAGCTAACCGGTTCAAATGAAGACGGTTGACCTTTTACTGAGGGTTTTTCTTCAACCAAACATGGTGAAAACTATAATACACACAATACATCTCTCTCCTCAACCAAAGTAGACTACACACAGTTCCAGAAATATATATCCAAATGATGCTGCACAACATTTCATCTAAGCCCATCAAAGACAAGAAACCGCATTTACAGCGCTGCCCGCACGATATGCTTCAACACATGACATTGAACTTCGGCAATGAGCATTGTTTTCCTTGTGCGAAACCAGAAGTGATCTCACCACAAATCTAGCACGGCGTAACCTGATGTCATCGTTAAATGATGGACAAATATTAACATACAAATACAAGAAACACCCCAAACAAAACAAACCGGTCAAAGAATGTTTCAAATGGTTCTCTTTGACTCCAACATCTGCCAACACTGCATTAATAATGCATTTGACAACTATTTACACTCTGGTCATGTCCACCTATTCAAAAATTCTGACAAGGAGTCTACAAACAGCCATCATCATGGGTTTAAACACCTCATCTCACCAACCCCAGCACTGTGTTTATTAGGTGACCTAGATAGTACATGGTTAGAACTTGAGGCCAACACATCACTGTTAATTCTCACCACTATGCTTGTGACAAAGAAAACTATTCTTAGGAACTGGAAAACTAAAAACAAACTATGCATCACTCATTACAATAACGTTTTTTTGGTGCTTTTTAAGTTTTAAACGACGTTTTCGTCTGTGGTAAATTTTAAACGTCTGGCAGTTGCCCGTTAGTGACCATTTTGGCTTGCCATATACGCGTGTATTGAGCTGCGCGCATGAGGTAGAACAGCCGTAGGCCGCTCGAGTTCAGAAAATTGTACTATCACAAAAAGTGCTTTCATATGTTTAAGGTACATAAAATACAGTTTCATGACATAACATGAAATATAATAATAATAGAGGTTGACTCCATTTATTCTTTGAAAACAAGAACATTTCATGAATCATTGAGGTCACTAGAGTTCGAAACAATGAAACCATCAGCTGAGCTCTAGAGAAACCCTTTAATATATTTGTCCAGTGCTTCCAGGCAGAGCAGACTCCTCTTCTCCTCACAACCTTCAGTAGTGGACCTCCATTCATCAGAGAAGAGTCCAGCCATTAACTCCTCCACCAAACAACCTTCAATAATGGACCTCCATTCATCCGTGAAGACCACAGCCATGAACTCCTCCACCAAAAAGTTCCTGACTGCAGTCCCAGCATCCGAGACGATCTTGGAGACTGAGGAAATGCCAGCAATAAAGCTGATGGTTGGAGTCTCCACCGTCAATCTGAAAGAAGGAGAGATGACAAACATTTAAAGGAAGATCCATGATAACAAATGTGTTTGTACTACACTGCTATCTACAACATCCCCAGTTCTGTTCAAGTTTTCAAACCATAAGCTTGATAAAACACCATAAATACCTTACCTGTGTTTAGCATTTGCTCTGATTTACTCATCAATATCCAATCCAATACAAGTATTTTAAGGTTACCTTTGTGTGGTAATTCTGATGTTACTGTGGGGTATATATATAAAACCTCAAGTACAACCTCAACTATAAGTTCTATGTTACTATAAAATACCGGTATACTGTTATACAAACTAAAGTACAGTTTATTGCTTCACTAGAACCAAGTTAATACATAGTTAATTCAAGATTACTTGGAAATACTATTATATACGGTATAAATCTGAAGTTTCAAAAATTAAGGTTCAAAACAAATAGTGTTTACATGATATGATTACAGTATTTTATCATATTGCCGCGCAAACCGCGTTCGGTGTGTGAACGTAGCTTGAGAGAACACTCTGGACTGCTATTAAGTCTATGTTGGAGCCACTCTTAAAAGTAAACCTCCATGAACTCCATTGTCATGCAACTTTATGCTTTTGGGCTTTTGTTGAAGTTAGCAAAGGAAGCTAACAAAAGTGTAGCATATATAGGTTCTGCTCTCAAGAAAATCTTTCATTTTTGTTACTTTAGAGCTCAGTGTTTTGTTTATTTATTGGGTTTGTTTTATTCTGCTTTCGGTGTTAATAAACCACTGGTGAGTTGAAAGTCATCTCCTTTTTCAACTCTGAAATCCTCGGTTCCCCCATTTTTACCATATTCAACAGTCAAGACAGTAGAGGGCACTGTGGCTCTATTAACAGTCCTCTGGAGAAAGGCTCGGGTCCTTGTTTATCTTTGTCTATTATATAATTATAGTGTTTTTTATAAACTACATTTGACTGAATATTAAATACATTGCGAACATGGTCAATTGTAATTTCTTTAGGGAAGGGCGTATTTAACTGGAAATATTTATTTTTTCTAAAATAAACAAATGAGAATGACATCACATACAAGCTTTTAGTTGCTTTTAGATTTTCATTCGATTCTAGTTAACAGAGTCGTAAAAATGGGTATGATTAAAAGATCAAAATTGAACGGTTTGAGGTCATTTTCTTTGACCCTTGTGAAAAAATCCTATAGGATTTCTGTAGGAAAATTGTATTGTATTGTAATTGTAATAGGATTCTTTTAGGAATGTGTATTGTATTTTGGAACTATTCCTATGTGATTCTAATAGGAATTCGTAATGGAATCCTATAGGAAAAGTTCCAAAATACAATAGAAACGCCAATGCGATTTTTTTATGGTTAGGGGATGGTAATGTGTCGAGATCTTTTCCCCTCAAGCAGTACAGCAGATGCTATTTTATTGTTCTTACTATGTTTCACATGTGCTTTTACCTCAAATGATTTAAAATAAATTCTAGATAAATTAGAAAACAGACATTCTGTACTACAATCAAATCATTATTAAAAATTATTTTTACTTTAAAAGTAGTAATGGCATTAAAAAGACGGCAAACACTGGATTAATAAAAAGTTAAACAAGGACACGAGCCTTTCTCCAGAGGACCCACAGCGCCCTCTGCTGTCTTGATTGTTTGCCCTGTATTGTTTGTGAATATAAGCTGTGTCCCAATCCAGGTTCTAAAAGCCTCCAGTGGGACCTTCCTACCCAGCCTTTAAGGCTACAGCTTGAGAGGATCCTCCGAAGCTGCAAACCCCCTTGGTAAACGGGACGCTATAGTCTAGCCTCTTATTCTTCTTCTGTTGTTTTGTATCTAATAAATTTGTAAGACCACTGTAACTTCTTTCGTTGCTTTAATTGTTCTATTTCTTTCTTTTTGTCTTTTTTATTTTGAATACATTGTATTAAAACATGGTCTGTGTTTTGTTTTGATTACATTGGTCACATTTCCACCATTTATTTTCTATTGTTATGTTGTGTGTAATTTAAACCAGTATGTTGTTTTAGCTTCATTCTGTTTTCATACGTTTTATAAACTCATTTGTCTGCTTCTTAAAACATATTGTCATCCACCAATACTTAGTTAACATTAATTTGGCTGCGTGTGGCAATGTTTACAATAAATGTTAAAAATAATACATTTGTTTTACAATTCGCCAATCACTACCAGCATTCAATGCTTGAATACACTGTTCTTTTATTTAAAAAAACATGTTACTTACATGTAAACACAAATTCAAGTGTGTTTTGTGTTGATTCTGATGAAAGAAAAACCCCACTGCAAAGCATTGTGGGATATCTGAGGCCACGAAGGATAGTCGCGATACCTACTCTGAATACAGGGAAAAGTAGGACCAATTTCAAGGCTGCATGTAAAGGACCCTTCGAGTTTTTTTGCGAAATAAGATGGCCATGGCGCACCGTTGTGACGTAAGTGGTCTTAAAATGCGCACTCGGGAGGATGCACACTTCTGGATTGAGACACAGCCATAGTATGGCCAAGAAGTATGGAATTTATTTTGTGCCAAAAATATGTACGTAATTTCAGCGAAAACGAACGCAAACAAATTGATAACAAAGGGAAAAAAATCAGCCTGAAAACAAAAATAATCAAGTATTACCATAAAAATCGACTTTGATTTTAAATACGCTCCATTTTTTGTTTATTCCGTTTTAAGCTTTGATTCGATTTGAGTTTTGATTATGCTTTCAGCATCTTTGCTTTTGCTTTCTAGTTTTGCTTTTGTGATCCTGAAAGTTACGTTTGTCAGTCTGGCACAAACCTTACATGGGGGCGGGTATAACAGTGGTTCGCCCTTATTTGCTAGTACGGTTTTGATTGGCAGCTCAATGAACCGGATGTACAAGAGTTTGCTGCTTTTTTCACCAATGATTTTAAAGGTACACTCACATCGAACGCGTTTGCGCACGTCTGAGGCTTCAGCGACTCGGTAAGCGCGAATTGAGAGGCGCGGTTGCCGCGATAGGCGCGTACTGAACCCCATGAATGGGTGATACACGAGTTGTGAGCCGCGCGCAGGAGGCAGATCGGCCGTAGACGGGTGAACCGCGCGAGTAGCGCTCGAGTTAAAAAATTTTTACTTTGGCGGATTTTCCGCGCCGCGCTGACCAATCACGAACGCGGAGACCGTATGGAATTAAAACAGTGATGGACTGTCATTAAAATTTGCGTGAACTGTCAGAGCTCTCTGATAATTTTCATGCTTTTGAAGTTATAATTATTATAACTAAATGAAGTTATGAATTATATGAATTATAATTATATGAAGTTATAATTATATAATAATTGAAAAATTATTTATTCTTTTAGGAATAAAAGTAATAAATAGGAATAAAAATAATAAATAGGAAATGATATATATATATATAATTATTTCCTAAAAGAGAGAAGTATAGGGGAGGTTGTGTGAAATTTTTTTACATTGATGGTTGACTTTAATGACCTTATGTTAATGAGTGGGTAAATATGGCCCCCCTTCACGCGCAGTCTCTCCCTCCCTCCTCTCCGGGAAGAAAGTAGTTATGTCACTTTAGGGTTGTATATAAAAATGTAGTTTAATTTCAATGTGTCTGTGTGTTTTGGGGGTAAAACTGTTCACAAGAGAGATGGCAAAGTGAGGTTATGAGAGAGATTTACTACAACCCGTCGAATCCCGGATCATTCGGTGGGAAAAAAAGATTAAAAGACGCCGATTTTAAGAAAAGCGGACTTCGTCAGACTGAGGATGAAGTTTCAGAGTGGTTGTCAGGGGAGGATGCTTATACGTTACACAGGACTGCTCCAAAACCTATAAACGGAATAAGGTGATGGTGTATGGGATAGACGCACAGTTTCAAGCTGATTTGGCCGATATGATTGAATACTCAGAGGAGAATGATGGTTATAAGTACATACTGACATGTATAGATGTGTTTAGCAAATATGCTTGGGCACGTACGTAAAAAAATAAGACTGGGAAAGATGTCGCCGAAGCTTTTGCATCAATTCTAGCAGAGGGTCGCATTCCTCAAAAACTGCAGACGGATAATGGAACAGAGTTTTTCAATAAAAAATTTCAAGATTTGGTGAAAAAACACAACAGCGTTCATTTTGCGACCGCTTCAGACTTGAAAGCCAGCGTAGAGCGTTTTAATAAGACATAAAAAAAGTAGAATGTGGAGATTCCTGACTGCTACAAATTCAAGACGGTACATAGATGTCTTACAAGACTTAATGTTGGGTTACAACACCAGTTTCCACGAGAGTATTAAAATGAGACCGGTGGATGTCTGTAAAGGTAACGAAGACTCTGTATTTCAAAACTTGTACGGATCTATAAAGAAAGACAAAGTTGAATTCAAATATAAAGTGGGTGATGTTGTTAGAATTTTGAAAGTGAGAGGTCCATTTGCAAAAGGGTATAAACAGAACTACACCGAAGAATTTTTCACCATTTCAGCCTGCATTCCGAGACAACCGGTCGTCTACAAGTTGAGGGATTATGACAACGAGTCTATTGAAGGAGTGTTTTATGAACAAGAGACACAAAAAATTAGCGTGAGTAAAAACAAAGCGTTTAAGGTTGAGAAGATTTTAGGAGAGAAAAAGCAAGGTCGATCGACGCTCGTTTTAGTGAAATGGTTTGGGTGGCCGTCTAAATTCAACAGCTACGTTGACAAAAAAACATTATTTGATACAGCCTGAAAGATTTTGTTACGGTCATGGATAAGGACGGTTTCTACGTCACACTACCTTGCAAAGCTTCTCTCTCTACTTATCCTGAAAATAGGATAGGTTGTTACAAAACTAGACTAGCCATCTCCATTCACTTAAAAGGACAATGGGAAGTCGGGTTGTCTGAAATTGAATATCCTCGAAGTTGGTATACTCTTCGTAAGGATGATTTATCGTTCAAAATATCAGTAGGTAGCAAAAGTAAGAATAGAGGTGATTTAACAGAGATGAGTCCTATTGTACCTTCTACCATCGTGAGGAAGAACATCCCCGCTGGATACTACAATGACATATCCGTATTAATTAAGAGACTAAATAAAACCATCGCCCCTCATGGAGTAATGTTTTATGAATGTGTAAAAAATAAGGTGTATTTCCGATCTATGCCTAACGTTACACTCACATTCTCTGGAAAGTTAGCCATCATCTTAGGCATGGACCCAGCGAGTGAGTTGGGTGATCCGGATCAGACCAAAGAAATAGTCACAGAGATGAGATATCACATGAGATGAGATAATTCTTTATTAATCCCAAAGGAAATTATTTTTCCAGTGGCTGGTTGCATAAAAAAAAAAAAAAAAAAAATATATATATATATATATATAATCTAGCCACAGGGGTTGCAAGCCAGTGACTTCTGTGCCGGTCCCAAGCCCGGATAAATAGAGAGGGTTGCGTCAGGAAGGGCATCCGGCATAAAAAATGGCAAAAACCAAATATGCGAGTCACCAAATCGATTTCCATACCGGATCAGTCGAGGCCCGGGTTAACAACGACCGCCTCCGGTGCTGTTGACTTACAGGGTGCCGGTGGAAATTGGACTACTGTTTGTCGAAGAAGGAGAGGAGGGAGAAGGATTCGTCGACAGAAAGAGAAGAGGAAAGGCAGGAGTATAGATCTGAGAATAGGGACTCTTAACGTTGGTACAATGACAGGGAAGGGTAGGGGGCTGGCGGACATGATGGAGGGAAGGAAGGTAGATATTCTGTGTGTGCAGGAGACCAGGTGGAAGGGTAGCAAAGCGCGTAGTATTGGAGGGGGATACAAACTGTTTTACTATGGTGTGGATCAATGTTCCCTCTAATTTTTTTCTGGACTGAGCAGATAAAAATTTCTATGAGCGCAAACATTTAACATGTGAGCAATTTCAGCAAAAATCTTTACAGTCAAAAATAAGCATATTACCATTATCTGATGGCCCATAGTTTAATATAATATGTAGATAATTAATTCTATATTCACATTTATTAAATATTATAATAATAAATGATCAAATATTTCAACCATATTATTTTTATTAAACCATTTTGTATATAAATCATATACAAAAAACAACAGTTTTAGTTCAAACAGGTTAAACTTTTAGTGCAGTAGTGCTTCATTAGTCCTTAACTGGCCATATAGGTCACCAGCATCTGAAAAGAAATTTGAAGAACAATAATAAAAACTCTGCCTGTTTACATAACAGTAACTTTTACATAACGTGTATAACCTTTGGTCAGTTAATTAACCACAAACAATACTTAAATATAACTGTAATGTATACATACAATTTTATTAAAATGTATATTTAAACAAACAGTAATAATAATGTTTACTATGTATTTATTGATAATGTATAGCCTGTAATCTGTAGCCTACCTTTAAAACTTCTCACGTCTGTCCTTGCTCATTTTCCAGTGGTTATAGACCTTGTCCAGATTTATAGATCCGTCTGCTTGTGTAGACCGAATTCTCATTAGCTGATCTAAGTGGGTGGTCTGAAGTCGGCTGCGTGAATTTGTCTTGATACGATTCATAAGACTGAAACCGCGTTCACAGTCTGCACTCGATGCTTGGAATGTCCCGCAAATGTCAATCAACTGTGCAAGTTCCGCAAACTCCTGACTTTTAAGTGTCCAGGTTACCATTTCAGCAAATGTCTGCAGCGCTCCAGTCTTTCGTTTCTCTTTGACGGTAAACTTGAAATCCTTGTACTGTTGACAGATGCTCTCATTGGCTGCGTTATCTTTTAGTTTTAGAAAAGCGTGGAATTTCTCTATTAGTCTGCTTACATCGTTTGTTCCGTGATCAAAATTAAGTGTTGAATCCAGTGTTTCTAAGCTAAAAGCAGACCATTCTTTAAGCTCACCTTCAGGAAATCGTGCATCAAGATGGTCACAGACTTTGCTGACAAAGAGAATTATGTCTGCTGTATTTATTGCACTGTCATGTTTCCCCAACAGCTCGTTCACACGGTTGCTCCAAAAAAACTTGATGACCGAGATACTGAGATCGAAGTTTTTCCATTTTAGCTCTGGCAAAGCAACCTCATTCAACGGCCTGAAAGAAAGTGAATCCACTTCTAAAACACATGCCAACTCGTCGAATTTTGTTTTCTTTACAGAAGACCTACTGAACAGCGAATAAACAGTCCTTAAAAGCGTTTCAACGTCCTTCATTAATGGTACGCCTTTCCAAGCATCATCAATACCCAAATCCTCTCGATGAGCAACGCAGTGTTGTTCTGTAAGGTGCGGTATTTGCCGTCTCAATATTGCAGTAACTCCATTATGTTTGCCTAACATGACAGAAGCGCCGTCTGATGTTAACATGGCCATTTTCTGCAAATTAAGTCCGTGATCAGTGTAGAACTTTATTATTGCGTCCGCAATATCCTGTGCGCTGCATCGTGCCAGCTGAATGATCCCGGCAAATACGGTTTTGTATGTAAATTCATTTTGTTCTCTAAACTTAATGTAAAGCACTAACATTTTATGAACTGTAATGTCCGTGCTTTCGTCTACTATCAGCGTGTGAGCACTGGCATTTCTTAGACTTTCCATAATCTCAGCTTGCACAACTGCATTAATAGATTCCACAAATTCAAATGCGTAGTTTTTACTTCTCCAGCTGTCGGGAATGTTTACATATTTAGCCAAATGGTTATGGATTTCTTGTACAGATAGCATTGAGGCATTCATTTTAATAGCTAGTAGCACGTTATCAATCAGTATTTTAACTTGCTCCGGGTTGGATTTACTTTTGTTAGATAGGTCAATGCGTTTTTCTCTTAATTCTCTCGACTCTCCGAGAAGCTGGTTAATCGCAGTTCCATGCTTCCGATTGTACAATGCTTTCACAGCATCAACGTGACATTTTTGTGTTAAGTGGCGTTTTAGATAATCAAGTTTCCACTCTGTCCACGTTTTTCCGGTTGAAAACTCTCCTTTGATTTTAGCGTCGGAGCAAATTTTGCACACGATCCCATTAGCTCCATAACTGAATATGTCATACAATTTAACTGACTTATCTGGGCCATCACCTGTATCTGTTTCAACGATTTCATTGAGCCATTCTTGCTTAAAAGTCAAGCAAACCTTTTTCTTAGACTGTTGAAGTGACGTTTCACCTCTTCGTTTCGCCATTTCTGCATTGATGCGTCATCTGCGCGGTCTAAAATTGTGCTGCGCGGGACCCTCATCTAGTGTGCGCGGCCGCGCGTGCGCTTAAAGAGACACCAGAGGCTATGAGTGAGGAACACCCGAAGTCCCACCCTCCTCTAACTTTACCTCTGATTGGACATTTACAATAAGGAGCTGGTCATTGATTGGTTGATATTTGCTCACAAACATAAGTTTCATTCCCTGACATCTGCTTTTTCAAATGTGAAACTAATAATAATAAGGCATACAGGATTTATTCAAATGAGAAACTGAAAAAACAAGGTTCACAAGGGCGTACCATACAGAGGAGGGTGTACTGAGCAATTCAGGTACTAGGCTAGATTGTATTACTGTTAAAACTGTAATTTTACTTCTCACCTTCTTGTTTTTTTATACAACTCGCATCCCTATTTTACATTTGTACACTGTTCCAAGAATCTTAAAAGGGCCATATTATGTCAAAGTCTTTTTAATAAATGTCGGTCTGTCAGAACAGCAGCTGTGTTTGGTTATAAGCTGTAATGAAACCAAGTTTTGTTTGTAATGCATCTGCCACAATAAAATTTTCTTTCCTTCATTTTGCACGTCATCAACAAAATCTAACCATTTTTGCATGGTTAACCAATTATCAGTCCCTGTGGCAAAACAAACACAGCCACCGGGTCTGTGTGTTAGCTCTGCATGGAGACAAGCATTTCACCTGATTGGTTAATGGGCAGGGGCTGGAGATGGTTAGACGGTGGCATCTTTAAAAGTCTATTTTTTTCCTTGTTTTTTCTTCCTTTCTTTGTCAATCATTTGTTCATTAGCTTGTGTAGCACTGGTCATTCATTCTCCCACTCTCCAGTGATAGTGCAGCTATTGACCACCAAAAGGCCACATATTCTTTGATTTAAAACAAAGAGGGATAAAAAAAGAGGGGCACAAATATAACAAAATCTGCATCACAGATGTGCATCTACCGCTGGAGTCTTGTCTGTATCTGCCTGCTCATGAAAGAGTGAGAGGGGGAAACCAGGCCAAACAGGAAAAGCTCTCTGCTGGATTGACTTTCTCTGCAACTAATAAGCTTGCGAGTGGAAATGAGGGCTTCAAATGGCACGTTAATGGACTTCCACCAAAAGAAAAAGTGTCAAACGACAACAAACAGCTGTGAAAGCGGCCCACAGACCCACCCACACTGAGGCAGAGAAGCTGATGAAGCTTGATCTGCTGCTACTGATAGGAGAATGCGAGCAGGGTCTCACAAAGACTTATTTGCCTTTATGTACAAGAACAGAAATTATAATTAAATATCATTTAATAGTTCAATATTATTTGGCATTTTTCAGTATAATGCCAAAGAGGAACGCAAGGACATCCTTATGAAGTAGTTGATCACAAACCAGTAATGAGAGGAAAGCTGTACAAGTAGTGTTCAAAGAAGATCTGCATTCATCTCAGGCATCATTAGCGACATCACTTCCTCTCTTACAGGATGTGAAGGAAAGGAAAACTTTAAACCGTTTAAACCCACAATATTACATCAGAACGTGTGTTAATTCTCTCTCAGAGTGAAAGCGGACGTGTTTCATGCTCCATTAGCCAACAATCAACCGTGAAATTAAGCCTTGCATTGACTAAGCTAATGCACACAAAAACATCCAAAGCTAAACAAATAGAAAACTAATATGAATAAAAAAAAACATTAAATTAATTAATTGCTCAAGCTAATCTAAATAACTAAATCACTTAAATTGCATTTTGAATAGTTGATGAAGGGTTTTGGGCACGTCCAAAACCTGCATATCTATAAAGCCATCTCTGTACAGGTGAGTGCCTGGGGTAGCATAAATAATGTTGCTGTCTATTTTTGTTCATTAAAGACTGATATTATAATCTACCCAGAGCTTGGCATATGTTGAGATTAATGCATTAAATTATGTCTTGCGCCTTATTTCAGCACAATATCAGCAGTTGTTTGATTGGGCTCCCACTTTTAACAATGATCACCAGAGACAATAATTAACAAAGGCATAAAGTGTCTGAGCAATACTCCACTTCTACGCAGCTCTCAGAACACTCTCCATCTTGCAAAGAATTAACAAGTGAGAAAATAAGCAGTGTTTCAAGCACCCCAACCCACTGTTCCCCAATTTTTCCCTTTTTTTTAACAGGTGTGAAGCACCCTGCTGGGTGCCGGGGGTGCTCAGACACTTTAAGGTTTGTGCCAAAGCAATCTGAATAAATTTACAGAACATTTCACTTGATGATGAACAAATGGCCTCTTCACACCTTGTTTAAAATAAAAACCCATGATGGGCCGTGATGAGTACCTAAAGTTGGGTGATGTTGGTAAATGTAAATTGACTTTTTTTTTTTTAAATAAAAGTACATTTTCAAACAATTTAAACGTAGAAAAAAAAACCCAACAGTGCCATGGCCTCTGAACTACGACTGCACAAATGGGTCACAGACCTACGGAAGCTGTTTGTGCTTTCCAGGATTAATCGTGTAGCTTATACGGTTTTATAAAATTGGACAATTTAATATGTTTTTTTGTTATTACCATTGTAGCCAGTAAGGTATTGGGTGTAGTACATTTTACTACAAACACCTTGTAAAAATACAGTGTCTTCACTTTACTCTACTGATAATGGTAAACGTCCCTTCCCTTGCCATTCTCTAAACCCTTAAAGGTTATCTTTGTATTGTTTCATTTGAAACATGTGGTTATTAAAAATATATAGTCTATGAAAGATTTTTAAGATTTTGATGGTTATCAGAGGGCTTTATGATCATCATTGATCAGTTGTGTGTTCAGTTGTGTAAAACCGTGGTGCGTCTGATCACGTTAATGTTTATATAGAGTAATCTGAAATTGATTTATCTTGTGAATGAAAAGTCTTATTCGCACTTGTTCCAGCAGTAGTTGGTGAAGGGTTGGTAGGATTCCGATACTAAAATGTTTTGCAGTACACTCTTTTTAATATTGATTTAGAATTGATAAAATAATGAAACGTTTAACTTGCAAAGTAATGTGTAACTTTTTGTCCAATGGGTGTTCCTTGTATTCAAAAGAATACTAAAAAACAAAATGAGTTAGAATCACGAAAATAGAACAGGATTTAATTGAATCCAAATCTGTAGATCACAATGTCTCCTATATAGCTGGATCCATTAAAAGTGAATATATCGAAATTGTCAAAATATAGATCAACCGAAAATGTAAGCAGTTAACTACTACGCTGTGTGAACTGAAAGAACATTTGATTTCACGCTAACTCACTCTCCGAACTACACAGCACTCATTCAAGATGACCAATAAGAGCCCAGTGTCCTGGAAGGCTGACAGACTTGATCAACAAACATGTGAGTGTGCGAGCGGGGGTTTAGGGTTGAGGCTTGAGGGATTTCAGAGCACGAGGCTACCAGTCTTCAGTCGCTGCCTTCAGCGTTCCTCGAGTACACACACTGAGCCCAAGATTGGGGATTTACAGGGGCAAATATTAGTTTATCATGACATTTTTGAAACAGAAGGAGCTCAGTTATTGAATTAATGTTGAAATCCCTGACGCTGAATGACACTATTGTCATTAACTAAAGGTTTATCTGACAAGGTTTGGATATGTCTCTTAACATTTTTACAAATGAGTTCAACCATGAGATCACTGCTCTTATGAAGCTGTAGTTGTTTTGATTGACACACCTAAAAATATAGTTATTGTACAACCTTTCTGAAATCCAAATATTTAAAAACTTCTCCAGAATTATTAAGTTATGTTTCACCTGTACAGTTTGTCTCTAGGTCTAAATGATTGGAAGTTATCTCCATAATCTGTTGAGGTTTTAGCTCGAAGAGTCCACCATACAACTTCCAAAGTACATGATTGGCTCCATGCTGAACATGTTTGGAAATGTAATAAAGTAAACCTAAACCCAATTATCTATATGAGATTGAAAACCGAGATGTAGCTATTAGTTCAGCATATTTCAGCCACCAAAGGATGCAAAAATAAATATATAAATAAATAAAGGTGCAAGCAGTGATCAAAGCACTTTTAAATTTCAGTTTTGAAATGTATAATGTACTGCATAAAAAATTGCATCACTTCTTCGATTTCACATATTTCACAACAATTTCACAGTAGCCAAGACCACATGACTTCTAATGACATCGAAACAATTGAACAATGAAAAGAGCTGTTTGTAAAATATGCTGTTTTATTTGTCCTAAAGGTTGTCCTGTGAAGGAAACCATTTATTACTTTTGTTAACTTTTATCACTTAATCTCAGTAGCGGATAGTAATGTTATTGTGCGGTAATAACCTCTCAATAAGGGCGCTATAACCATTAAGTTACATCAAAATATAAATGCGTTGAGACACGAGTGATAAACATACACGCAAAGTTTAGGTCCAACTATACATTTCACATCAGTGAAACATCGATCAGTCAAAAAAAGATTCAAACGTTAACGTTGAACAGGCTTAGCACTGATTTTATTTTAACTCATAACCCAATCTTTTTGTGAACCTACTTTAATTGGTTGGTCAGTCTACGATCATTGTTTTGCTTCTTTAGTGTCTTCATCTTCTATTGCTAATGTTGTCCTTGAGAAGAAGCTTCTCGTGGAGTTAACAATTTAATGAAATCGGTTCTTTGAGCTAGTAAATAATCACCAAAACAACAAATTAATAGGAATGTTTAAGATGCTTTCAGAAAAGAGTGCTCATAATCCCAAATCTATTCATAATGCCATTGATAAAGCAAGGTTATCAAGGAAAGTTTCAATAGTATATTCTATTGTTAAGATGATTTAGACTTTGTTGAATTCTAAAATTAGCGATGTAAAACTTTGGCAAAAAAAAAAAAAAAAAGTATTTAAACTCCAAACTTCATTTGGATGTGAAAGTTGGCTCCATTTAACAAACAAAGTGTAATGAGAACACGTGGTTTGTGATCCATGTACAGTAAAAAAGTGTGAAAACATGGTGAGAAAGTGGCTCTAAATCCAATCAAGGCAAAGCAAGACGCATCAAACCTTCTCGCATCTAATGAGTCAAGGCATTTTTCACAGCAGCTCAAGTCATTTACTGAGTCACCTGATGACATTCACATCTGTTTCCACCATTTTCCACAGAGATTACAACAAACCTGTAATAAAACTGACTTAAACCCTTGGCCTAATTGAATAAGAGCAGTGGTTGAGGGTAGATCGGTGAGTATAAATAGCAGCGGGTCATTGCTACAAAGAACCTCTTGTTGAAAAGACGGAGGACGAAACAGAGGGACACTTATAAAGATATAAAGCACGAGTACGACAGCATCCCTCTGGAGGGAGGAGTCTCCTGTCAGACCTGTAGCTAACAGATGCTGCCACTTCTCATTAGCATTAGCATGACTGTGGTTGGCATGGATACGGAGACTCCACAAAAGACCCACTCACTGGAGTAACCTGATATCAATGCTTTTGTAAGATTATAACATTGAACATGATAAGATCAATTTTTGATGACCACGGAAGAGACCTTGGTTCGGCTCTTTGAAGAATGGTGCTTTTTTTACCATAAAATGTCCCCAAGATTTCATTGGGGAATTAGGAGGAAGCGTCACAGGGTGGGCAGAGACTGTGGCCCCACAAGCATCACCAAAAACCATGGACAATGTGACAGTGACTACTGCTATTGGCTACTGCTGCTAATATGAAGCAATTTACGAGCTGGAATGAAGGCTGCCATTGACGAGTGCATATGCACACACAATATTTTATGGAGATTTCATTGTTTCAGAGCTCCGCCTCTTGTCTGGCTCACACATGCCCCTCTCACACAGAGCTTGATTTGCGAACAACTTCTTTAAGTTTGATCTTTAGCAGCGTAAACTGTCTTTCTTAAAACGTGATTACATCACTAAGTCAACTCATTGTAGTGTGGCCGTCAATCACATGGTCCCGCCTTGTTTTTGAGGAGAAAATTGAATCATCGTGAACCACATGAAATGGATGTATAGATAACTTTCGAAAATTGTTTGTGTAAATAATGTAATTTTAGAGGAAGTAATGGGGGGCCATGTGGGGATGATCCGTGCGGTTTGGTTTCACTGGCCATCCTGCGATGTGAGACATGCTTGATGTGAGACACACTTGAAAGTCAAATTCAATTAATTCACTACAATTACAAAACATTTTTTACGGAACATCAAACTTTATTAATTCCTTTACAACCTCGATCTCTCCCCTCATCTGCCAGTGGCAGCAAAGAAACTGACTAATCATCATCACAATCCTTCATCAGAATCTTCTAGGTGATGACAAGGACTACGTCCATCCCTTTATACTTCTATGGTTGCATTCTGCATGTACTTACTGAACCCCAATGTTAAGATAAGCTATGTTTGTTCTTATCAGATTGGGTTGTAGCTGATGATAATTAATTTAGAATTCTGTTGATGAAGCAAACATTGTTTAATTGTGCCACAGCTAAGCAGAGCCTGACAGATGCTACGGGCTCCCAAGTAACTCTTGAACTGCTGCTTGAGTGTGTTTTTAAAGCTGCCAGTAAACATTGATTTGCTCGATGCGGCTGTAATTTTAGCATGCGGCTCGGGAGCGAGAGAACAACACGTACATGAGTCCAGTGGCAACAGGAAGTCTGAAAATACATTAGGTTTGCCACAGACACAACGGCGAGTCTGCTGCTGAACACAACAGTTATGTGAAGAGAACGTTTGCCAGATATTATTTAAAAAGTCCATAAATATAAGTGTTCAAATGTGTTTGAAACTTAAGTCAGTCGCTATTGTGGCAAGCTGAACAACGATGTACTCATTTATTTGTCCTCTTCGAAACAATTTGACTAAATAACTAACATTTTTTATATTATACCTTTTAATGTCTGTAAACATTTCAACTGCTCAAACTTCAAATATTCTTACTTAAGTCCTAGTTCCATCTCTGCCCCTAAGGCAAAGCCCATTCCACTTCCACATCCGCATTGTATGTGTGTGCAACATGTGACAATATTGTAAACAGTGCCACAAAATGATATAACATTTTTCATTTATAAATGATTGTGAAATGCTTGGACGAATGGATTTATTCTCCATAAGAAAAAAGAAACAAGCCAAACAGGAATACATGGCAAATATTGCATTTTTCACACAATGACAGGACTTGAATACAGGCCAAAATATGTTGCTGGTAACTTGATGTTAATCACATTTTGAAAAGTAAAGTATGAAGATGTTTTTGTTTTTTTTTCTGGAACAAACAAAATGCCATCCATTGTTCCAATTCCACAACGATTCACAGAAAAGCACAAGAATGTATCTTTAAATGGCAAGCCAACATTGTGGTTGAAGTTGAGTCCACTCTTGCTGCCTATAATCCTTAAAAACAGCATAACTGAAAGCAATAATGAAGCATCTCACATAGAGCTCCAAAAGAAGAACCATGAAAACAGCCACAAAACCCAGGACTGCACTGGCTGCGTAATTCAGGGCTTCAGCGAAAGCAAGACATGGAGGCGACTGCAGGCTTTTGTTTGAGAGCTGGAAGAACAGAAAGAGTGTGTGGGAGGCGGACTTCCTGTGAGGGTCTCCGCAGAAAAGTCTATTCGCTCCGACGCACAATGAGAAGCACAGAAGAAGACGATTGAAGGCAAGGAACCAAGGCCATGGTTTAAGTGGCCGCTGGACGCAGAAACTAAATATTTTTTAACATTGAGATGTTTAAAAGAGCCATTTTTGGACAACTTCAGTCATAAACCAGGAAGAGAAATCAAATAACTGTTTTCTGCTGCTTACACGCAGATGAGCTGACAACTACATGATAACAAAAGAACGGCCTGTCGATATTCATCTCAACAAGAACAATCGCTCAACATCACAAGATGAGAGGAAGAAAATGCTACTTGATGTGAAAGACAAGAAAAATCCATCATAACTGTTGTTGAAAGCGGTGTTCGACAAGGCTCTTAATTAGCACATTTGTTTGGAATGAATGCGATGCTTTTTGTGCGCTGAAGTGAAGGCATCTGTGACAATATAATTGGTGGAAAGACTCAGCGAAAGAAAGCAGAATCCCTTGTTCCTTTATCAAGACTCACAAGTCATGTTTACGCGCACTTGTATTTTAACTTTTTAGTGTGAATCAGAATAATGCTCAAAGGGTCATGAACAAGATTTTATCCTAAACTATTCAGTTACATGTATACCAAAAAAATGTACATGAAGAAACATTGTTTTGCAGAAAATAGCATTTTATTGAGATATTTCTGCATGGCAACCAGATCTTCAGAAGTAAAATCAGTAAGTTGATTTTGTATATGATTTAACATTAGACACTAACATGTAATGTTAATGCTAAGACAAATGTTAGTTAAATTTTGATGTAATTATACTTTTTCTAAAGAACAAAAATATAGTATAAAATGAAGAGCTCCTCTTTCTAATATTTTCTACTAATGTAAAGTCTGTCTGGTGAGAACGAGTGAATCTCAAATCTTCCCATACGAAAACTTCAGACAGAATATTTGAGTCTGTGTGTAGTGTGGCGTTCTCACATGGAAATCCAAAAGAGTAATCCCATCAGCAGAGCAGCCTCTGACAGTGTCAGCCTTAAAATGATCCTTGATTGTAAAATAATGTGCAATAAAATTATGATTTCAATGGTTGTGTTTTCTGGACTTGAATCATTATTGAAAATAATTATCCACTCCTTCTTCAAATCAGGATTAAACGGTTTTATTACAAGGATTGCGTTTACGGCCTACATGAGAGATCAGGAGGCTGTATTCTGAAATCGCTGCATCTTCCCGGGTAGCTCAGGTGGGGAAGGGACTATAAACAATCGCAATTACATTTAAAACTCTTATTTTTGTGATGCAGTCTTCAATGTTTTAAAATATTCTTCATTTCAGTTCTCAAACTCTCAGGGATTTTACATGGAATCAGAAAGAAAGAGTCAAATAAGACCACATTCCTAAGAAATGGCTGATGTGATATTCAGCTCTCAGAGAAGTTTCTTGGGTAAACTTGGTATAAATGGGAACCAATGTCTATTGGAAGCACTTGAAATGAGCATTTCAGTAACAAGAGCATCACACACTCAACAAAAAAGTGGGTTTGAAACTGACATAAAAGTTGCTGAGCTTCCCCTGACCACAAGTTGGTTTAAACCCTGCATTTGTTTTACGAGCGTTCACATTTAACTTGAGCCCAGGAATGATCTCAAGTAGCTGCGAGCCAAACGAGAGTTTGCTCTCTGGCCGTAAACAAACATCTGAAGAGCTGCAAACAGACAACGAGTCTTAATATCTGTATTTAAGCCACTTACAGGCTGCCATTTCAAGCCGGGAGGTCGTTGGGGTCACTTGATGTGCCCGTTGAGACTCGCAGAGCAATAGATAGGGGCTGTTTCCATTCAGAAAGCTGGAGCATTAATAGCAGGTTTCCCAGCTGTGCCTTCTCTGGCTAATCCTGCACAGCTGTAATTAAAACACACATCAAATGCACATTAAACTCCCAGCAGCCCCACAGCGTCCAGCGCTGCCCCACTCCGCAAGCCCCAAAAGATTGATGGAGCTCCTCTGAAGGCTCTCCAACTCTTTCATTTATCCTTTTTGCAAATTTGTGAAGAGCGATGTCACATTTACGGCGAGAAACTGCACATGTGGCTCCTTCGTTGGGAGGCGATGGAAAGTAGGAAATCTAGCCTTGATGGATGCGCTGTGCAGACTAAACCAAACGCTGAACAGAGAAAAGGGGAAGCAATGGATCATATTATTTACCTGAAACTAAAACCTCAGCTAAAAGTAAAGAAAGAAATCCAGATAAAACACAGCTAGTGCTCAGAGATCTGCGCCAGTTAGCGTCTACCCCCTTTCCATTTTAAACAACCGGGATGTAGAAGAAACAAGTCTGTGTCCAGTGTCACCACAAACCAAGTAAAAGGATATTTTGGCAAAAAAATAGCCACATTAGCAGCACGGGAAAGATAAACTAATGAAATTAATTCTCTGTAAACAGTCAGACAAAGAGAAACGTCCAATCTGAAATACCAAAAAATGCTAAGTTGAAGGAAAGGTCGGGTAAACCACTTTGTAATCAAACACACAATTTATTCTGAACAAATCACACATCGCTAGTGTACTGTTCATTCTTCAGTGGACTTTTACTGTTGTAATTTTGGCTGTTTGTGCAGTTTTTGGTTGTAAATATTAACCATGTGCATTTTTACCTCTGTTGTAGGTAAGCTACTGTGATAAACAGTACCATAGTGTAGTTGTGGGATTTCCTAACTGTATATGTTCTATCTCTGAAGGCATAGAATTCTTCTTTTCCTTAAACCATCTACTACTAAATTTCACCAATATTTCTGCTAGCCATTGTGTCAAAAGAGGCAGAATTTATCCTCTGCCTTTTGTGGATATTGCCATGTTGGCTTCATCAATCTGTATGCAGTAACTGGGTTTGTTTGCAGCCAAGTATAGGGGACGAGGAGTTCATGGACGCTCCAGTGATGGAAGGATGGAGCAGACTTCTGCAGCAATGTGGTTGATTTACAGCCGTAACAAGGTAAAGAAAGTCTCAATCTATGACATTCCAATCCCTAATTTGCTAGCTAAGTATTCAAAAACCTTGTGGTTCTAATTATGATTAAAGCTATTTGTGTTTATATCACTTATTAATCTACATTAATAAATTCACTATTATTTAATCCAGAAAATGCTTGATAATCTATATATTTCCTGATTTGTGTATTTGATAATAACTATGACTTTTTAGATTTTGTTCAATAAATTGATAGTTACAAAATACATGTTTTTATCACTTCTTATTAAAACTGTTTATTTATTATTATTAATTATGGCCAAATTTATTTAAAAACAAATAAAAAAAATCATAATTAGCATGAAGAAATCAGTTCCGCAGTTAGAGGAAAACTTTCATCTAAAAGTCTTTTAAAATATCTATTTTAAAAGACTGCTACAGGGTGTTTTGAGATGCTTTAATGTATATTCTTTGAACGCTCCCCTGTAAATGTTTACTATAATTCCGCTTTTCTGAAGTGCCCTGAAAGGCACGTTAAAAATGTATTATTATTACTATTAGGCACATCTGTAGTGAGCAAAGGCAGAAAGAATAATGCCTTTAAGTGGGCCTCAGAAGGTCCTTACAATAAAATACTAGACCACTGCTCTGAGCGATAATGAACTCCATCCACTGACGAAGTGGAGACTCATCTCTCAGAGGTCAGAGGTCAAAGCCTCATAACATCCATGGGTCTGTCCATCACAGGTTTAATGAAACAGCTGATCAAGAGCAGAAATCATCAGTCCCTCTCTCTCTCTCTCTCTCTCTCTCTCTCTCAAACGCTGCTCAGGTACCAACTGAAAATGCTTTGAAGGATCAAAGCGGTTTGATTGGTAGAGAAACAGTCCTTCTCTGCTGCGTTTCAACCTATAATTTGAGTCGCGGGAAATTGCAGCTCTGAGAGTTGAACCAAGAGGTCGATTTGCGAACAATGTGCACTAGAAACTTTGAGCAGCTGGAAACATAGGACCCTCATTATCCTGAAAAGGTTTTTTGTGGTCATGTGGGCACCAGTCAACCTTGTAATTATGCAAAAACCATAACAAAGAAACAAAACAGGTGCTTTGCAAAATACAGCCTTGCTCAATCTTTGAGAAAGTTTAAGATGGGCTCCAAGCACTTAACGATGGAATCCTGACCCACTTAAGAGCAACCAGGTTTGAGAACTTCACTGCTACTGATAACTGTAGCTTCATCGACGTCAAACTGGGAACCATTGGCTTAAATGTTTTTTTTTTTCAGACAGTGTGAGTCAATGGTTTTCTCAATATCACACTTTTATCAATAGCAACACTATCAAACAAGCGTAAAAAAAAAATCAAAATGCTGTGCATCTAGATAATGACCTAAACCTGGATATCACCAGGGTCCTGAAAGCAATAGAGTGGCCAGTTTCTGTCATTCAGAAATATGTAATTATTTTGCTTGAAAGTTTAAGGACCAATTGTTAATTTCTTCAGAAGAATGTTTGCATTGTTATTAATTACCTATCAGCAACCCACATCTTTAAACATCTGTATTTGAAACATTCAAAAAAACATAACTTGACCTCTTACTCCATTCAATACCAAACCAGCCGAAAACCACAACCAACAAAGAAAACTTCTAGACATCTTTTAACATTCGCCAAGAGATGTTTAGATATCAGTGGTGTACATAATTCCATGTTTCCGCCGATGCTGTTTAAATTCTTTAAATTTCTAGTTTAAACTGTTTAAGTTCTAAGATCTTTACCGTAGCTGTACCATAATTAATCTACAATCTACAATCAAGGCTTTGGATGAAAACCTCCACTGGAAGAGCGTGAAAACAACTATGGGACTTAAGCATGCACCTGCTGGTTCTATAGGGTTACCCCTCAACAACAAAAAAAACGTTCTCTGATCATTTATCAACAAGATGTGAACCGTGACCCTAAAAATCAATGCGTCTTTGATAACCCCAATCCTGAAAAAAACACCCTTGTTTAATTATTGAGATATTTAGTAGCAATGATTCAACGGAAGTACCCTTTGGATACTGACACATAAATATTGTTCTACCCAGGTCAATATTGGCTCTTCTGAACCAAACATCCATGTCATGAACCACAATCTTAAATCAATAGAGCTAAAGAAGCTAATACTGTCTGATAACTGAGCTTCAAATCCATTATCCGCGCTTACCTCATAGGACCAGACACACTGCACCCCCGCGAATCTCCTCACACATCGGCCCACCTCCACGTCCTCATGCGTGGTGTACATCTCTTGTAGACATTGTCGGATGTGAGGAACCATTCTCCTCAACACCTCTCGGCTCATGATCACACCAGGGCCGCCCATGCAGAAGTTTTCCCCTGGCTCCAGAGCAAGCTTCCCCAATTCGTCCCGGGCTCCCATGCCCGTCTGGCCCAGGAAGATGGGCTGGCTGCTGTTGAGGCTGCGCAGGAAGCTCTCGAGCCTCTCGCTCTTGATGTAGACATCGTCATCGGCACGCATGAACCACTCAAACTGCTCCAGGTAGTGGTCGTGCATGTATTTGAGCATCATGAAGGACTTTTTCTGTGGAGGGTACGAGTCATCTACGTTTGGGAGGGCTACGATAGGGATCGGGATTGAGGTGTCTGAACCTTCGCTGGAGAAAAACTCCACCTTTCCCGGGATGCTCTTAGCCCAGGTCCTACAAAACAAAGATGAGATATGATCACATCACTCCTAGTGACTGTTTTACCACAAAAAACCAGGCTAACAGACTGGCTTTCTGAGAACGTGGTTGGACAAAACAACGTTCGTACAGAATGTCCACGGCACTAAATGTTAAGCGCTCAAATAAAGGTCAAACAAGCCAAATTCCAGGACGATAAACAAAAAAAACAACAACTCTACAATACGTAAATCAATTCAGGGATGCACATGATCCAACTCTGTAACATTCCTGACCCTTCTAGCATCTGGTATGTCAGCGAGCGGAGAGCCCAAGCTGATTTTCTTCACTTATAATACCCACTCTTCCCACCAGCTTCTAATTTTAACAAAACCCCATTTCCTGTTCTCTCCGACTCAAGAAGAATCCAAATGTACATGTTAACCTTTTGCACACTTCTGCACCAAAGAGTCAGTGCGACAATTGCTAGACACAGGTGAAGAGACAGCTCTTCGTGAGCATTAGAGGGGCAAGACATCTCCATTCAAACAGGATTCTGAAGCTCCAAAATCAATCCACAACAAAGTGTTTCGGTTCAACCTCTATTTTTATGAAAGCCTCATGCAGGAGCCACATAAACCTAAACAAGGATGAGGAAAACGTTAAGGTTTCTCTTTGAAATTTGATCCAGAGTGTGGCACCAAAGGCACAAAGGTCTACATTGATAATTACACAGGTTGAAAGCACGAGTGTTAAATAAAAATGTTGCACCAAAATATTGAATCAACACCCCTCAGACTTGGTTGGACTACAAAAGCTTAGGGAGAGTTAGTGTCATTTTACATTGCAACAGCTGGACTAAACTAAGATTTAAAAAATGACTCCCAGTGTTGATTTAACTGCAGGTTGGTGTTGTAAACAGCTTATATTTATTATCTAAACATCTGGAGAGAATTGGTATAGAGTGAAAATAAAAAGCGTTGAGGGAGCTTGGAGTATTGTATTTTTGCATCGAGAGATCTTTTATATTAAGATCTGTGAATAAATGTATAAGCACAATTATATACAAACACACCAAATGTATCCTTCAAATATCTGGGTAAAATGTTACTTAACTGGTCACTGAGCCATAATTCTTGCTGGTTGTTAAAGAAGAAATGCTTATTTCAAGCAAATTAATAGTCCAAAAAAATATTCATTCAATTTCCCTTGCTGTACATTATTACATTCACCTTTTCACCAAAGTCTTGAAAAAAATTACAGACCTTTGTAAGTGGAGAAAGCTTGAAAAATCAGCACTGTAATAAATTATTTATTTAATAATTATTATTTATTTATTTATAAAATGACTGGTCAATCTAGAGCTAAGCATATATCATTAATAATCCACAATTGAGCTTGCTTTATGAGGAAATTGAACGCTAGTTATTCAACACAAAAAAAGAAGATTATTTTACTGCTGATTAAACAAAACATGAATGCCTGTATCAGCACAACATGGTCTCCTCCATCCTCTTCATTCCATGATGACCACCAGGCATTAATAAATTACCATATTCATCCTGTCTGTAATACTGATGAGGTAAACTGAAAAGGAGGCCTTTTTCTAAAAGTTGACACAGCTCAAAAAAGTGGCCAGCTAAAACCAATAGTGTGAAAATAGCTTAAACGGCACCACAGGAGTGAGATCAAAAAAGAAAGATTTTTAACAGTGTGTCTCTAATCAGTTAATTTTGGCAGGTGTGAAAAATACTGTAAACAAAGAATACCATGATGGATAAGTACTTGCCTGTATTCCTGAACATTGACGACATCATGAATTCTGACCCAATCCCCAACTTTATTTGCATAATTGCAGCCCAAAATGTTTAAGCAACCTCCACCATGAATCACTGTTGCCTGACTTACCCTCCAGTCCTTCTCCCTTCTGCTACAGCCAAACACTGAAAAACTTGCAACGACAAGAAACTTGCCTTTCTCAACCTCACTTTGGTTTTAAGCCTTGTGTCTTTGTTTCAATTCCTATGTGTGACATTGATGACCATTGGCACCTATTTGGTACAATTGTTTGATCATATACTGAACTATAATCCTACGAAATACCCAATAACAACAGAAAATGCCAAAATTTTTCTTTTGTACTGTACCTCTGCATTTTGAACATCTATAAAAAAAGACTTCATTATTAACGTTTCTGAATCCATTCTTTGTTTACAGTATTTTACCACACCTGGCGAAAACTTTTAAGGACTTAAATGAAAAAAAAAATGTGTGGTTACTGCACGAGATTATGGCGACGCTGTGCTCATGATTTATCTGCTACAATTATAAAGTTCGGCTGCATTTACAGTAAAACAACGTTATGTTAATTGAATTGCAAAATGTAAACAGTTGTCTCCAACCGGAAACGGTCGTTACCATGGCAACTCTTAGTACGTGTTCTGCGACCTTTTGCACTTAACTGTATATCAAGAATAAAAAAATAAATCACGAGACGTGGTCATAACAAAGCATTTAGCCATTTACAGCAAATCTGAGCATAAAGCTCGGGGAAGAGGTTAGTTTAAGTAACTTTGGTTAAAACTTTGTAAGGTAGTGATGACAAGAGAGACCATCCCACCAGCCCAGAAACAGTGAACGATTGGGTCCTAAAAAAGGATTGAGCCTCTTTATGATGGAACAGAATATAACGCAACAGTAACAGCATCCCTGAAAAGAAAGATTAACGTTAAGTTAACGTTACCTGTATGCCGCCACGGCCCGGTTGTTCAGGTACTTCTGTGCAGTCATGACTCCCACAAACAGAAAACTACCGGACTGGGGCACCGGGGGCTTCTCCGTGCCTTGCATCATCATCCCTCCGTACTCCTTCTTCATCATCATCACCATCCCTCCTCCAGCGCCACAGCCCCCGGTTCCTCCGCCGCTCGCCCTGCGCTTCTGACCCGCTTTCTTGAGCTCGGTGGCCCGCGGAAGAATGAGTCTGGACGCCAGTGTAAAACCGACCACCAGCCCCAGCAACACGCTAAACCACGACCTACGACTTCTGCCAGCCATTTCACCCTCTGCTCGCTTTTTATCTCGCTTTTTGAAACGCTTCAACAGTCCCGTCCGGTGCACCGTGGCACTATCCACCCGCCAAACTGGGTTTAGGTCCGAGCATGGTCACCGCTGATCCCCATAGATCACCAGTCGCTGCCATCTAAACACCCAACAGAGCCATGGTTGGGTTTCTAGAGGTGTCTCTGCCGCTAACAACCAGAATCGGTAAGGAGTCACGGGAATTTAATGTTTAGGTGCGTGAAGAAACGCGCGTGCATCCTCAGCTACAGGACTGTCTCGCCATTGTGAGTGAACGCGAGTGCTCGAAACGAGTCTGCGACGAAGCGGCTTTAACGGTTAAGGATTTTTGGTACTCTGCAGGCGCCGTAGATGAATCCTGATTGGCCTAGCGCAGTTTAGTTGATGACGTATCAACTTGAGGAAAATCCTTTTCGTCAGTTTTATTCGCGTTATTTAAAAAGACCAAATGAAAATGTAGTGTACATGTAATATAAATATGCTAATAGTATTTTCTTTTCTATAATTAAATTAATGGCTTTACAATCTGGAAAGAGGCTAAATAATACAAGCGTATAACGCTATCTTGCTATCTCTCTTTTCAACATTTTTTCTCCAATCTCTCAACTAATGAGATATTTATGCAAATATGTTGAAATTATATATATTTATTTATTTATATTACATGTATACTACATTTTCGTTTGGTCTTATTAAATAACGCGAATAAAACTGATGAAAAGGATTTTCCTCAAGTTGATATATATATTTTTTTTTTTCAAATACCACAAAGAACTGAATTGATCTATGTGTATGGCACCGGTGCTACATGGCAAGAATCACCAAAGGAACTTTTGTCATTGATGCTATATAGGACCAAGAGAACCCCTGAAGATCTCAGTTAATGCAACTGGTTCTTTGTGCTTAAAAGGTTCTATATAACACCATTCGTGCTCAATCATGAAATCACTGCAAGTAACTATCCAGCTGCAAACAGGTTTTAGTTTCCTCCTCTTTAAAATAGTGCAAAGATTATAAACCTGTAACTAATGGACACAACTTTGGATTCGTACTAAGATTTCGTACTGTTACTAAGTTTTAAGTTGATGTGATTAAATTGGTAAAATGCAATTATTGTTTTATTTATTTTTATCACTACATACAATTGAACATAAAAGCACTAGGAATCCTGAAATCCTTCCATTATGATCCAAGTCACTGTCAGATTTTGCCATCTAGTGGACAAAATGGGACTTCCCAAGATTTTGAACTATTTCTTTCATTTAAAATATTTTGTAATGTTTATATTTTCGAAAACATTTTACAGCAGATTTTTAATATTATACTGGTAATTTTATTTTGCTGAATTCATTTGAGCTCATCGGTTCAGACTGTGTAAAACAAACCTGACTTTTTTATGTTTATCTAAAGAAAGGTTTAGCACAAATTATCAAGTAAACTAAAAAAATTTTCTGTGTATTTGCATGCTTCAAAATGCAAGAGAGCAGAAGTGGCAGTGAAGGGTTTGAAAAAGGCAAAAAAAGTTCCAATGTTTGCACACAGTCTGCAAAAGAAGGATTTTAATGACAACAGGAAACCAACAAGATCTGATTTGAATCTGCAGGTTCAAACAAGTTCACCCAAAGCAGACCAGAGGTTCACTTGTCTCTGTATGACATTACAAATGTTTCTTTAACATTCCTGCACTAAAAAAAGAAGAGAAAAGAAACTTGATCGCAAGTGCATTTTATTTCAAAGAAACTTAGAGCAAAAAAATGCTTGAATTACTAGATGATAAAGAAAAGCTTTGAGATTTCAGAATCACGTCTCTCCATCCATCAAAGTCTTCAGTTCATCTTCTGAACACAACTGAAGAGATTTGAAACTTAAATTAATCCCTCCGCTTGAATAATTTAAAATGTTTGAAACTGAATGTGTGTTGCGGAGAGAAATATTTCAAGAATGCTTCACTTAATTAGAGCGAGGGGTTTGTGGATATTTAAACAGACAGAAGCTGTAGAATCATCCCAAACAATGTTTTACTCCAGATCAGATGGCAATCTTCTGATTTAAACACTGGGAACACTGCAATAATTTAATAGTATAAAACAGTCATTAAAGTTTCTGCTAAAGCTTTCCACACCTCTAGACTTTGGAAAAAAACGTTCGGTGTTCCTGTAAAGCGTTTAGAGGATGAACGAAAGACTCCAGGAATGAAGCTGAGGAAACAATGCTGATTCTAGTGGGAAACAGGAGGAAACACATTCGTTACTGAAAGTGATCGGCCGCCTCAGGAGTAACCGTACCTTTAATGAGGAGGCGTCATTAGAAGCCATCAACCACAAACCAGGCAATAACATCATCATCGTGATGCCGGAGGAAAAACGATGTCACAAAGAAAAAACATCACTTCTTAAAAGGGATAATTCACCCTAAATGTGCTCATTTGTAACAAACTTTGAGAATTTTTTTTTTTTAAATTCAAACATCAGTTATTTCTGTCCAGTGTTTTTTCCAAATATCTTCTACATGTTGAAAAGATGACATAAAAGTTTCTGGGACTGATTAAACCTTTTAATTCAGGTTTACTCAGGAAGAATTATATGAGAAAGAAGAGTTCAGAAGATTTCAAACACAAAAGAAACAGAGAAAGAAGAAAAAGAAAGATGATGAGTGCGATGAAAAAAGGAAACGATTTAGAAAAAGTGAATCCAGATGATAGTTGAGTAGGTCAAAGAAGGTTATGAAGAAAAAGTGAACATGGGAAGACAAGAAGTGGAAAGGTAAGGAAAATGACAAAAAAGAGAAATAGTAATATTGGAATACTAATTAAAAATAAGAACAAGATGAAAAAAAATATTAACATGAAAATACCAACGAAGTAAAAGCAAAGAAGAAAATCACAAGGAAGAAAACCAAAAAGAAAAGATAAAGGAAATGACAAATGGGGCAAAATATGAAGAACTGAGATTAATTCCGATGAATAAGACATGAAAAAAAAGGATCTAAGGGAAAATTCTGAGAAAAAGAGAAAAATATAAAATACATCGGAAGAACACAAGAATGGATGGATAAAAGATGACAGAAAACAAAGGAAGGGTTGTTCCCCTCAGCTGTTAGCCCTTTCTTCTCTGGGAAACAAGAGAGGAGACATTCAGAGAAACGCTAGACACAGATTTCCACTGACATCCGGAGCAGCATCAAACGCATGATAAAACTCAGGTTTGTGTGGGTGAATGATCCCTTAAAAGATATCTATCGTCCGGAGCAGATGATCGCTTCATTCAGTATCGAGAAAGAGAGAGAGAGTCTACGAGGAGTCGGAGGTCAGAGGTTGTCTGACCATCTTTAACCTCATCCTCCAGCAGATGGGCCTCTCCTGCCAGGTCTCCAGGCGCACGTTCCTCCTCCATCTCCAGACAATGGGCTGTAGCCTGAAACACAGAGACACAGCTGAGCAAAACGAGACGGAAACAAGAGACCGGCGACTCAACAAACATGCTGCAAAATTTAGTTCGAATTTCAACTTATAAAAACAGTTGTTCAAGGTTTATTTAGAGACAAAAAGGTGAAATGCATGTTCTGTTGGTGCAGGAACAAATCCACACTCGCCTCACTGTCGAAGTTGAACAGCATTCTGCAATTTATGATCCTCAAAACACTTTATAACGAGCTGAAATCAAGCCACTGGGGCTGTCAGTGCTGAAGGTTAGTACTCTGTGTTTTTATCTGTTAAAGACAAGATGGTGTAACTCGAAGTTACCATAGTTGCACTTTTACTATGTTGATACTAGGGGTGTAACGGTTCACGGGGATGTATTGAACTGTTTCAGGTACGGCCTGTTCGGTTCGGGACACTTGCGTACCGTTTCGGTATTCAGTATTTTTATTAAATGATATAAATGTATTATTAGCGCGATATTAAGCGCAGTGGAAAAATGTTCCTAGGCGAGTTTCCGCACGGACACTATTGACTGACAAGCGCGAGTAGGAAAATGGAATTATATCAAATGCGAAAGAGAAGCCAGAGCTTGAAGACCCTCTCACCTCACTACGGTCTTGTGTTTGGGAACACTTTGGCTTCTCTGTTAAAATACATAACGGGGATAGACGAGTGGATAAATTTAAAGTTGTATGCCGACATTGTTCCACGGAGATAGTTTCCGCACGGACGCTATTGAGTGACGAGCGCGAGAAGGAAAATTACATGGCAAAAGCGAAAGGGAAGCCAGAGCTTGAAGACCCTCTCAACTCACTACGGTCTCGTGTTTGAGAACACTTTGGCTTCTCTGTTAAAATACATAACGGGATAGACGAGTGGATAAATTTAAAGTTGTATGCCGACATTGTTCCACGGAGATCGGGCAGGCAACACATCTAACATTTTCTACTGCTGGAGATATTATAACCAGATATATGTTCTCTTCAGAAAATGTGGATAGGTAATCTATCCTAACTAGTTGCAGTATTTAATTTTTTTATTTAAAAAAATTTGTTTTTCTTAATAAAGAGTGCAATTTATTTAAAATATCACCCAAATGTGTCACTTTTATTTATTTTATGCAAGAATTCTATTGTGTATTGGCAGCTTTTCAAAATAAAGAATATGTAAGTTCTTATTGTTTTGTACCGAACCGAATGAACCGAACCGAACTCTCCAAGACACTGTACCGAACCGAATACGATTTTAGCGTACCGTTACACCCCTAGTTGATACAGCCAAATACAATTTGTTTAAGGATCTAAATCACATGTGTCAAACTCAAGGCCAGCCATGTAATCTAATGTGGCCCGTGAGAGCTTAAAAGTTTTGAATGTCTAAAAAAAAAGGAAAAAAAAACTCAATTTCCCACAATGCATTTGGCCTGTGGTAGCCGCAACGGTGTTTCCGCATCCGTACTCAAGAGTGAAACTGCAGAGCTGCCAACTCTCACACATTGAACGTAAGACTCTCGCATTTGAGTGATCTCCCACATCACACCTCCGATAGTTTATCTGTGATCTGTTTCCGGAGCCTGATGATAAAGGATGATGATCGATATGCATCGTCTTCAGTCTGTGAGGGTTTTTGTTTCGCTAAACAAATGACAAAAATGCTATTTTTCTTTATTCACTTGGACAGTTTGATCCTTCATTAATGGAGTTATGTGGGTTTTCATAAGCAGACAAAAATCAAAAGGATTTATATTAGAACAACAAGCATACAATTGTTTCTATGCAGCTAAATTGTCACTTGAATAACTTATAAATAATGAGCTATTTAACATTAAGGAGTAGTTACATTTACTTTACATCTGGCCCTTTGAGTACAGCCATAATACTAATGTGGCCCTCTGTGAAAATAAGTTTGACACCCCTGGTCTAAATGATATTCATATGCTGTAGATAACCATGGTAACTGCCAAACCCACAAGTCGATGCCACCTGAGCAACTGTTTCGGATTTTAAACAGTTACTGTCAGGATTGGGATAAAGCCTTAAAGCATCTACACACTGATCCAAATTTCCAATCCGAAGTTTAGTGCGAGAACATACCTCGATCGAAAACCATGGCCACCAACGGAAAGTCACTCATTGGACCAAATGAGTGTTGCCAGCAACAAAAACATTTATTATTAAAAAAAAAAAAAAAAAAAAAAAGGTTGGCTCTGCCCCATCAGATTGTTTTTTTTCTTGTACAGAGATCAACCAATGAAAGCTTGCTCTTTTGATGGCAAAAAGATTTTTAAAATGTGGAGAAAAAAAACTTGATTTGTAGCGCTCTATTGCCTTGAACCAAATGCCATCTTCAGGCAGGGAGTGTCATTGCATCAATATTTCCTTGATGCAGACAAAGAGCATCCTGCTGAGAGGTCATCTAAAGTTCGTGCGAATCTCAATTCGGATTGGTGTAAAGAGGCCTTTAGTTGTGCTAGCTTTAAAAATCAAGCAGTAAAGCGTTGCTTCTTACCGCTGTTGCGCAGGGGCTTCCGGTCACTCTTTGGTCTCAGAGAAGCAGAGGAAGAAGCTTCTTCTGTGCTCTGCTGAAACACAACATTACGCCATTTACCTTCAGAAACCCGGAAAAATAACTCAAGAAGGAGCTCCTCGTACCTCAGCAAGTTTAACGCTTCTCTTGTAGCTCTTTCCTTCCTTCGTGCTCTCCCACATTTCAATTTTCTGCCTCCGCTTCTCCTCTTCTAGCTGAAGAGATGATGCAAGCTTAGTCTGGTCTTACAAAGAATCATTTATACTGCGGCTAAATGCTATAGGGGCCGCAAAGTAACGTGAAACATGCCAGTGACTGAGAAAAGGCTCTGTCTGTCAGACGCACCCGGAGTTGTTTTTCTCTGAATTCAGCTGCTCGTGCATCCTGCTCCTCCTGCATCCTCCTGCGAGATGCCTCCAGAGCCTCCTGGTGCCTCACGATGGACACTGGGTCTGAGGACATAAACACAACCTGAACAACAGCGCTACTTCTACACTTGAAGCCAACTCTGAAAGATCCGTCAATGAGGCAGGAATAAGACCAGTCGAGGGCAATGGGCTCGAAGTCCCTGACGAACCAAGCCAACAGTCAGCCATCAGTTGATGGGCATCAGTGAGGAGCATAGATTCAGTGTGTCCTTTAGGGCGGCTATCGTCAGGCTCATGCCAGGAGAAGTTTGCACGATTGAACGTTGAAATAGTGCCAGGTTTGTTGTGGACATCAACAAAAGAGAACATTCTGATTGGCTAACAGTCCTTGACTCAGAACATGCAGAGGACTTGAACATGAGGCAAATGACTGAGAAGCTAGAGGAAGCTGGCTCGCTGTTGGCACAATTCTCTTCCAGAACCAACTATAGCCTGCGTTGTACAACAAAACAGATAAATGCTATGCAAACTTCCAAGTAAGCTCAAGCAGCACATTTCCAGGTTCTGTTCTTGGAATGAAATCACAGACTACTGCTATCTGCAGCTACCACATACAACCCTGTTCCAGAGAGGTCTCCACGTCATACATCCTCAGTGTCAAACAATTATCCTTCTGTCTGAGTTGGCAATGGTGACACAACTTGGCGATAGATCAGTTAGGCTGGGCTGCATGATCACAGAAATCATTTGTTACGAGAGAGTGTTGTTACTGACCGTGATTGGTGCCTGCTTCAGAAGAACTGCTAGCATTGGTGTTTCTGCTCTTGCGCAGATGCTGGATGAAAAGACAGACTCCAACACACACAAACAGCAGATACCAGCCGTACTCCGACAGGAACTCCATCACTGCACAGATAACATTTGGTTCTGAACACAGCCTCGAGAGCAAGTGTCTGCTATTTGTTTCCAGGTACCTTTCACCCATGGGATTTTTTGCAAGTGTCAACAACCTCTGTCCAAACAAGATGCATTTACATAAAGATAATCACATCCAGTGCTGCAACGGATCAGACTATTATTATACTATTATAATGACTTTTTTTGGTCCTTGGAAATTTGGGGTCATTCCTGAAGTTTAAACATCACACTCAGCTGCATCCCAAACTGTGCACCATAATGGTGAGAAATACAGATGTTATCTCATGCAGATAACAGACACAGAAACATTTCATAAAACATAAAGAAACGCAGCTTTTCCCCACTTAATATTTGTATATGCCTCTTAATGCATAACGAAAACGATGCAAAGGCATGTCTAGCTTAAAAACACAGAGTTTAAGCTACGTTCTGTGTTGCTTCCTTCGTCTAATTCTAATTCCCGTCTTAGTTAGTAATTATTAGTATTTACTATTATACGTTACGTTCTACGGTGATGCAGAACGTTAAATATTCAGCACTTCGAAGTAATTGTCCTATGCATATTAACACTTTTGCACCTTCACTGGAAACCCACTAGAAGGACAATAGATTACAATAACATCATTCTATTTTTAACAATACAGGAGAGAAAAAAAAATCAAAGACCAAGATGTGGTTGTAAATTAATTCCTCTTACATTACATTTATGATTTGCCAACAACCTAATTTCCTTAGCTGACTCCACAAATGTAACTCTACGACCAATAATGTCCATATCTGATATAAGTAGAATAAATCTTTGCAATAAAAGGATAAAGTTAGCGAACGCGTGAGTTAATGGTTGTTTACACACCTAACGGCTGTAGGAAACTCAAATCCTGGTTCTCCGGAAGGACACCTTCGTTCCTGATTTCAGCTCCAACATCCCCCTCCATCTTCAATCAACGTCTGTAAAAATGCTGTATTTGTCTGTATTTAATTTATTGCATGTTTATTGCTTGTACCTAATCTCAATCTCAAAACACAACATTCGACGACTCACTTCCGCAAACGCAACTCCAACAGCCAGCCAATCAGATTCAAGACGACGTGGACATGCCTGTTGCTGAACGGAAGCCCAAGTGGGGCATAAAACTTTAAGCGCAACATAAACGCCTCTACCAATTGTTTGATTTACATTTTACAACAATCACTGTGCTACTTTCAAAATACACTTTTTATATAGCAAAGCGGGGTAGAAAAATCTATAATATAAAAAAGGGTTTGCTATTATTTTACTTTTTCCATCTATCGGGTATCACGCTCCATGCTCCGTGAACCAGTCCAGTAGATGGCAATAATGCACCGTTAGCCTCAATACAGTTATTTACAAAAAAAATGCTTTCTTTTAAACAATGAACAATCCTTCTCAACACTACATATGTATATCACAGTATTACAAAAATTACAATAGTTCTATCAAAAGCTAACCTTATCAACGTGTTAATTACGATGAGATATTGGCAAGAGTTTGACATTATTACACATATATAATAAATACAATGATGCAGTCATTACACTCACTGTTAAATTAAAATCAAATTGCGTTAGTTTTTTTTTAATTTCACTCAATAGAAACATTAAGCTGGCCTTTTAAGAACATGTTGCTTATGTTTCAGCTGGAAAACTTGATATTAGAAAGCTTGTTTCAAAATCTTGATTTTCAAAATCCCTCAGCACCTTTCCACACTCCAACTTCTAGTTCCAAAGGCAAATTCGTTTATGGACTACACTACAGTGTTAAACTGTAATGGGTCAGCTAAATCACCCAACCCAAAACATTTGTGCTATCGTCAATACAAAAGCAACTAAAAAAAGCAAATAAAAAAAACTTATTAGTCTTTTATAACTTATCACTTATTAGTGAAAAAAATACAGCAACATTAGCACCAATAAAGAACTCAATCTTCAATACAACGAAAGAAAATTATTTGTCAGAATTCTCACTTTGGATTGAAATTTATTTGAAACATGAGCATGAACAAACTTGCAGTTTTTTTTAAAAAAAAATTTTTAATGTCCTTTAATTTACAAATAAAACACTTGACTCAAAACATTATTATAGAGAACTAGAGCTATGATCCATTAACATGCATTTCCTCCTCCATTTCTTCATCCTTGTTTTCCTCATACATGGACACTGGTTCAGCCATCTCAACCTCCTCTTCCTCTTCTTCCTCAACGTCCCCTGAAATACAGAGAATTGAAAGCATGAAAATCTCTGACTGACGGATCACAAAGAAAGAAAACAATGCACTTCTTTATTAAGGGTTCTCAAACGTATATTTTTTTTCTGGCTGCAAGGCCAAGCAAACTGCATCATTACACATTAAATCATTTCCGCTGCAGCATCACCTGACTGGAGTCCTCGTCCAGGGATCTGCCCGGCCTGCAAGAGTCCTTTGAGGCGCTCCACTTCTGCCAGAGACGAGGCGCTAGCAATCGCTTTCTACACGGAGAACACAGTATTGTGATGAATGATCAGTCAATGAGTTCAAGTATACCTTTTCAGCGGTTTAAAAACAGAAATACTATTTATTAGCCAGTACAGATCCACAGTACAGCAGATCTCAGCAATAAGGGCTGGGCGCTATATCCAACAGTTTATTTCAAAGTAACTACATCTTTCACTATGTAGTTCTGTTATTTAGGTAGTTATTGCAAAAAATGTTCAAAAGGTCATTAATACAAAATCTGTTCACATCTTGATCTGTTCACAACTTACTGCAAATTTAATGTAATTTATTAAAAAAAAAGTTTTTCAAATAAAATTAAAAAATATTATATTTATAATAAACAGAATAACAAAAATCTTTCTGTATACATTTTATTCCGGGGTAACGATTCTGACTTCTCCCCACATCAGCTCTGAGGAGTGAGTATTTCAGATGTAAAAAAGAAGGTTCAATAGTCCCTTTTATCTTAAAATACAAAGGACACAAAAATTCTTTTTTAAAGCAATCCCAGAGAATTTTAGCAGCTGTTGTTTAAAAGACCATCACAAAACAAACAAACAAAAAAAAACAAGCATTACATCCCATCGGTGCTAAAAAAAATTTTCTGCCTTCTTTTTATGGTTCAGTCGTCTAATTCTCACTGCACCCGCTTGATTGCTGCGCATCATACCGACTTTTTAGTTACACAGTCATTTAAGCAAGAATAGCAATAACATTAAATTAGACGCAGCTCAATGGTAATGGCCATTATTTGACCTTTCTTAGGACAGGCTGTGGGCTAGTCATGTGGTTCTTACAGGTGACTGGGTGCCCGTGGGCACTGTGTTGACCCCTGGGCTGGAGGATGCATTTATGTTGCTAATACTTGAAGGAACGTAGAGTCCTTACCTTGATCGCTTCCACATCAGCTGCAGATGGACCTGCTTTCTTCTCCATCTGCAGTCCAGCTCCTGGAGTAAACCTGAGGAAACACGTGAACTCTGTGTAAAAGACAACACCATGTTTCTTACTTCTGCAGACACCTTTTCCAGCAACCAATCAGAGTGTAGTATCTGGTAATCTGATCAATATTAATGAACTGATACGAGAGAGGAGCCTTGAGAGCCAGCTCTCCTGAGAAACACTGACAGGGGCTAGAGGGACAGCTCCCCAAAATATTATTTACAAAAAAAGGGGTTATTCAGGTGAGTCCATGCATTGTTCAATCATGTGTTATTAAATAAAAAAAAGTAAAAAAAAATCTTTCTTATGAATTAAAAAAAAAAAACATTAAATGTACATCAGTTTAATGTATTTGGGACTTAAAGACGTCTAAATTATGCTCAAAGGTAAATTACTCAAATGAACGAGAAATGCACAGTGATCTAAAGGAAAAATTATATATTTAAATTTACATAGAAAACCTTTATTGTTATTGCAGCAGTTTTATGTTCAAAAAGATTATTTTATTAAAAGCATTGGTTAGCGTTTATGAGGCTATTGGGTGGTTTTTAACATTTCTATTTCTGGGTCACTATCCCTTTAACAGCCCCCGTGCTGGTTACCCGGAGAAGTTTGTTCCTCCGCACCACATGACTCCAGTGGTTCGGGAGAGCTGAGCTTGATCAAGGAGTTCATGATCTTACGTTTTGCTTTGCTTGGCTATATCCTTCGCAAGCTGAGCACCGCGTTTGCCTTTGAACATTTTTTCAGCCTCCTGACGCTCCTACAGTGACAATCAGAGGGTTAAAGCAAGAGATGACAGCATGGAGCACAGGCCGCTTAGAGACAACATTCAACAAAGAAATTCCTTCATTGAACAGTTCAGAGTAATGGTCAAATCAACACCGATTCTCAAAGAGGTGAAGCAAATGTATTTCCAAAATCCCTGAACATGAGAACAGTTTCATCCGCTCGTTTAATGAAGACAAAAGTTAAATCACATGTACATTTGTTTTCACGACTATTTCACCTTTTAGAGTTCCATAGATTGACACTTTGTTAAATATGTGTCTCGTACAAGGAGCAGCGGTTTTATTTGTTATACATTTATTAAAAACTTCAGCTGCAGACTTGTTCACATGAATCTGTAAGCTGGCATTGCTACAACATGGAAAAACTCCGCCCTAGTTTAATGACAAAGAAACCATTCTGGGTTTAGAAGACAACTTGGGGCGTTTGTAGCCATCTCTTGTTGCTAAGCAACAATAAGCTGCACTACAACAAAACCTTAGAAACTGATCTCCAGAGGTGTTGTAATTAATCTGTAAAATTGGAGAGGAAAAAAAAGGCACCATCAGAAATGGTTTGTGTTTGTTTTAGACATTGACTAAGACACAAAAGGTGTCTCCTCTAGTGTGATTTTCAATTTCAGGGAAAATAAAAAGCTTTATTCTTTGGGGATTCCATTTTTATGTGATAAGTTGCCCAACGCTAATTCTCATCATCAGTTTTTCCATGCCATTAATGAGGTCACAAATCAACGTTCAGCAAACTCCCCGGTGTTCAATGCTACAGGAAAGGATGACGCTGATTGGTAGATTCTTGTCACATGACCTGTGATCTCAATACGGCCTCAAACCCAGCAGCAACATTAGAAACACCTGACTTTAGCAGTGGTTTCCAACCTTGTGTGTATTAGTTTTCTGCTGAAAATCTGTTTGTTTTTTGACCCACAATCTGATTTTGTGTCGCATATAAACCTATTTTCATGTACATACAAAGATTAACGAATGTCTGACGCATGTGAAAGTTCTCATTCCAATCATTGTCTGTGAATTATTAATAATTCTGCCCATTTCCACCTATTCTTCCTTCAGAGGCACAGAAAGGTCACTGGCAGACAGTAATTATCCTTTTAGGTGTTATTGAGTTGTTTTTTTTAAATAACGTCCTCATTTCAGGCAGTCGGTGCTTGATCAAAAAAACAGAAACGCTGCAACAGGAGCATTAGTATAAAGAAGCATTGAACTACAACAGCTTCATACAATAGTTTCCTTGTGGCAAAAAATGGTACGTTGTAAAAGCCATTGATTGGTGGTTCCATAGCTGCTGGAATCCGATGAAACATTTCAAGAATTAAACCATGCAAAGAGGAGGCACCTGTGTAAATTCTAACTTTGTAGCCAAGACAACACTTATGTACATGTGATTTCTTAGAGTGGTTTTAAATCCAATTTTAGCAAAAACCTCTAAATGATACAACGGGGTAGTGTATAAAAATTGATTAATTAAATCAATCTCTAATTAAAAGTCTCAGCTCAGTCATACCTTCAGTTTGACCTTCTGGAAGTCCAGCACCCGGATCTGAGGAATTTTGCTGATTACGTACAACCTGTAATGTTTCTTAGTGGTCACCGGATTCCTGAGGAGACTGAACAGGAGCAACAGTTAAAATCCTGTCAAATTAAAACAGGAAACTCAATAATGTAAGCACAAGAGGTACCTGAGGAGAGTCAATGATTTCACTGTCGCCAGAACGTCGAGATCCCCCTGAATAATGCAAGTGCACTGCTTTAGATTCAAACAAATGGACCTTGTTCAGCATGAATGGTTCAACATTAGGCAAACTGACTTTGTAAAGTACAAGCGGATCGAGAAAATAAGGGTCTTTTAGAAAAACATAAATGAAAAACAAACATTTAAAGGGTCACAAAACCCAAGAACATCTATACACTTGGCTTTGTCTGCTGAAGATTGCAACCCAAACTTAATTTTCAACTCTGGGTTGAACAATATTTTTCAGAACAAAAAGTTTGAAATATTTTTTGGGTCATTTTGGCAGTTTCTGTTTTAAAGGGAAACTTATCTTATAGGTCACATTGCTTGATTCTGTTAATACTCCTGACACTGGTGTCCTGAATGTAGAACGGCATAAATATGAATGAAACTATTGGTTTCATTTGCATGAGACACTGGACTCAAGCTCATACAAGGGAAATATTTTTTTCCCTATAAGGATAAATTTTTGAAATTTTTTCAGAAGGTTGATGGGTACAGTATGCACTTAGTATCGGATAAAAATGCCATTCCAATCGCATATCAGGTACGGAGATGGGGGGTGCCTGTGGTGTTGAGAGTGTATTTGCTTGTTGCACATTAAGAAACAAATCAACGAATGACCAGTAAATACGACTGAGCTTGATAAGTTTGTAAGCAGCAATAATTTTCCATTTCGATTATGCATCATGTTCTTCTAACATGAAAGTTTAATTGGATGAGAAAGAACAACCCACATTGTAAGCTTTATCCAATAGAAAAAAATACCCCCTCCACCCCCTCTGTTTAAAAGAGACATCACATGAATCACATGAACAAGTATGTCTCAAATCACCCAATGGCAGGAGGCTAATTTTTTACTCATCAGATAGGATTCTTTATGGTATTTATTTAAAAAAATAACATTGAAATGCATGCGCGAATGGCTGGACTCACCAGGTCCTGAATGTTGTTGCTTGTAAGAACGAGCTCCCGCAGGTTCGGTAAAGCCTGCTCCAGGTTCTCTCCAATTCGACTGAGAGACGGAAAACAAAGCTTTAACTACTATTTGTTAGCCAAACACACTACACTTCAAATAGGCTTTGCTTAAAATACACATACTCAAAACTAATGGCGACATCTAGGGATGCAGCTATCGGTTATTTTGAGAAGCGAGTAATCTACAATAGTAAACCATAAGTAAAAGTCAATTACAGATGCTCAAATGAATTGCAACAGTTTAATTTTAGAGTGTATTAAATATAGAGGTCAACAGATCAAGGTATTTTTTTTTCTGTTTGATTTTTGAAAATCTTGATATTTGAAATTGTGGCTTTGATGATTAAAACAAAGGACAATAGAAAATGTAACAATTTTTAACAATAATAGTTTTTTTCTTACAGTATTATTGGTCCTCTCCCTCACATATCCATTACAGTTTCATGCGTCACGAAGTAACACAGCTGTTTAACCCTTTAAAAACTTATATTTATACGTTAATTTCTAAATACGAAACAAAGACATCTTGCTTAAAACTTTTTATTTATTTACATCATCTCACTATATAAATATTGTAAGTATTTTATGTGTTTAAACCCTGTACGTTTTTATTATTTCGTGTTTATCTTACCTTACATGTTTTTATACATGTTCATTTAACTATGACAAAAGTTGTGTCTGTGCATTACTTTGACATTGGAAAATCATTTGAAGAAACACTGTGTTTCATTCGAATCATGTGATCTTGACTTTTAAGCCAGCCAATAGCAGCTTTTCTCACTGAGGACTTAGCGACACTAACTCCACTTTAACTCTTGCTACTGTCATCGGTCAAACACAGGGATAGATGCAGGAACTGGAAAAAAAAGATTCTTTAGACAGCCACAAGGATTTAACACAGAAGCTCTGTTACAGCTACTAAACAACTCTTCTATCCACCTGAGGAACCAATCATGAATCGCTATGGGATATTTTAAACTAACCCAATAAACTGACCGGTAGCCAATTAAAGAGAAGTACAGAAGATAGCCAAGTAAGATGCCTCACCCACTTTTGGAACCTGGGTTTAAAACCAGAACAAATGTGCATTTATTGAAATCAAAAATGTAGTTTTATGTCCAGTTATATGGAGATAGTGATTTGTACATTAATGGATGATACAAAGAAAAAAATGAGGATGGCCCCTGCAAGTTAAAGATCATGATTTGTCAGCAGAATGGGTCATGATCGAGGGGAAACCTCCTCCTTTCCCTCTTGATTGAAAGTTCTTTCAGCCTGTCTCGGCGCGTGTTATCCTCTGGAGTCGTTCATTCCAGCTAATTTCATCTGATGAATTTGGCTACTCCTTGAGTAATTTTATTTTACGGTCAGTTGTTTCTTTTTTGTGTGTGAGATTTTGGACCATAGTGCGTGCATGTGTAGTTTCTATGCCCACGACCCATCTCTGTGGATCTTTTGCTCATTTTTGATTACCGGACGCTCTATCATGAAGGCGATGGCTGGCGACGCCCACTTTAAAAGCCCCATTTCACTTTGCCAGAAACCAATGACACATCATGCATGTTATTTACAGTCAATGTTCATGATTGGGCCACAAACCTTGTAATTGACGTTTTCGAGAGGGAATCTTAAGGTACCTTACCATTCAGTCACAACTGTGACAATTATGTGGCGAAATGATCCCCACCCAGTAAAAATGCCACTTTTTTTTTCAACCTGTGGTGCAGGCTTCTTTGGCTTAGTCACCAGCAGGCACGCACAACAAATTCAACTGAATCAAGATCACAGTTGGACAGGGATGCTCACCAGATGCGGTTGTTGTTGATCAAAAGGGTTTTGAGTCTCTTCAGCAGCGGAAATCCATCCAGTTTCCTGATCTCGTTATCAGAGAGGTCAATGGTGTCGAACTGATCCAGGGTCGCTCCGAGGTTCTCCACCACAGGAATCTTATAACCTGAAAAACACGAGTGGTTTCAATAGAGACTGAGATAAATCAGGTTCAGAAAATCTCAAATTACATTTCGCCACATTGAAACTGTATATTCAATTGATACCTAGTTGGATTGCCTGGCATTTTAAAGACAACCAACCAAATTCTTTGAATAAAGAAACGTTAACGTTAACTTTTGAAAAAAAAAGTGAACACTTTTTCAATTCTCTCTCTGCTTCTAACTTGGTACAAGGCGAAATAATGGCTTAACACAGCCACACAAATCTAGTACCATTTCAGACGGGCATTGAATTAAAATTCGAAGAGAAATGTTACAACATTTCGTTACGAAAGGGTTAGGAGTTATTTTGTGTTTCATACTCACCGCGCAGGTCGAGCTCTCGATCCCGCACCGGGTTGGTGAACTGCGCCGCCTGCTCGATCAGTTCCGCCGTTAGCTTCACCATTTCACCGCTGAAACCAACACAAACTCCCAGAAATGTATTTTAATTCAGACACACTCGGTCCCGATAACGTTTATTGTGCTCGTATTGCTTTCGTATCCACGCTGCCGCCAAACGGAAGCGTCTTTATTTCTTCTCCAGAAAACTCGCCTCTGCAACTGCCGTTACAGCGCCATCCAGGGACTCGGAGGAAAGAGGGCAGGAATAGGTACAGCGGGATGTAAATAAAAAAAACGACGAAAAAAAGTATAAAAGTTGGCAATGTTACATACATACATATCCATACCATAAAGGCACTTTTCAAACTAATGTGAAGGGGATTCCTCATAAAAGGTCAGGAACCACAAAACATCGACGCAATAATGTTAAAGAAACAGTGCTAAGCACAATTGAAATGGAAAATACCACCAAAGGTGATGTAAAGGAAAATAAAGCAAAAAAGATGTAGCCTAAATAACTGCAAATATAACCAAAGGAATTCAAACACAATGTATTAAATAAAGCTCTCTGAAAACACTTTATACTCAGCAGAGGGCAGTGCAACCACCATACTTCACATAGAGCATGGGCCATGAACATCAAGGCTGTCAAGAAAGGGAAGCTAAATTTTATCTAATCTGGTTGTACAAGTCTATAATCACATATTCTTCAAACTAGAGATGGCGAACATACATAAAAGCTAAACCCAGCCAACAAGATGGTTGCAATTCTAAGCTGTTATTTATCAAGGTATAAAGACTAAATATAACCCTCCAAACCCAACTAAAGTAATATTTTTTCCTGTCAAACTAACACTTTGTTTTGCTGGTTGCACACTTGAAACCCCCATGTGCAACCAATCTCAGAGGTTCTAGAGCGCCTCCAATTCCTACACAGTTCACGCCTTCACCCACCTTCTGCTCTACAATTCACATCTGCACTTAAAAAGAATCCTTTGGGTTTCCTGTATGGAAGAAGGGGTTACTTTACAGTAATCCTGGATTACTCACGCCTACTGTGTCTTCAGCTATCTCAGTCTTTACCTTATTATCAACAACTTATCGTCTCGGCCTGGCTTGAGGTTCTGGTCCAGGATTAACTGATCTCAGTTTAATATTTTAAATGTCATTAAAAAGCAACCATGGTGCAAAATCAGCTTTTCGAAGGGTTTGCGACCAAATAAATACTCCAATAAATGTATTTTACACTAAAAGGTTGATTGGCTGATTAAGGATCAAACAAAGAGGTGACCTTAATGTTAGGTTTATTTCAACAGTGAAAAAACAGAAAAAAAGCAAAAATTGCATTCTAAAAAGTTACAAGGGAGGATCCCAAGGCTGCTGGAACTACTTGTAAACAAACTGTGTTGTGAAGAATTGAAATCCCCTTGTGTCTCTTTGGATGAGGGAATGCACAAAAATAACATCCACTCTGTCAAGCATGGTGGAGGAAACATTATGCTTTGATTTTAAACATGATTTTTGATGATTTAAGTCAAGCTCTTTTACAGGGCAGTCAATGGGATCAAATCTCTTTTGGGGCCTGCCTCAAGTAGTCAATTTTGTAAATTCTGCATTTGCTTGATGAGCGAGACTTTACAGCTTGGTTTAGACTGAAAGAAAGACACAGTGTTCTTACTTTCCAAAATAATTTGTTATAAATTATCATGTAATAAAAATACTGTTTTGGTGTTTTATTTTGCCTAGTTCTTGACCTTTTAAGGTTCATTCACACACAACACAATGTCACCCATTTTTGATCACTTCACCCTGACATTTTTGATTCAGATTTTTTGTTAAACTGAAAAATATTCACTGTGATTGACTGGCGACCTATCCAGGGTGTACCCCCGCCTCTCGCCCGATGTGACCCCCAAATAGAATAAGCAGCAGGAAAATAAATGAATTAAAAATATTGTGCATGGGACAGACGCACATTAAAATTCACAGGATTAAATCAACACTACTGGTGTCATAGGTGTGGACCTATAGAAACACTGCCCCAGTGTTAAATGTAACACTTTGCAAGATGTACTAACAGCCCAATCAATGTTCAAATGAAACGAGGTGGTAATTCAACTCACATTTTGTGATATTTAACACTGGGGGAGTGTTCATATAGGTTTAAACAATTGACATTTATAAATCAATATATAAATCACCAAGAAGCACAGATTCACCCTAAAAGTGCTCAACAACTCAACAGGTGAGGAATAGGTGGTGACGAGAACAAGAGGCTTGGAACAAGATGCTTGTGAGCAATTTACACAATCATAAAAATATCTCAAGTTATAAACGGCTAGTTAGATATTTCTGGTACTATTGTTTGTCATTTACAAAACACTTTGAAACAGGATCACTGTGGAGTCATCCGGCGGTCATCAGACACGTCCTGCAGCAGAATTGGCGGAAGAGCTTCTTCTCACACAAACGATTGGATTTCACCATCTCACAGAAAACTTCATCTGCTGAGAAAGAGATAAAAAGAGTTATAGAGAGAGTTAGTTTGACTGTTTAGAGCTATTATTAAAAAAAAGGTCTCTGTAGACATTGAATGCTTCTGACTTCAAGAGTCAGACTCGAGCAGTAAAATAAATGGTGGATATGAAATTCTGCACATGAGACAGGATTTTGTCATTATAACACTTTACATGGTTAAATCGTCAATTCATAAGTTGTCTATAAATATGTTTTAATAGGACTGTACCATTGTTGCAGGTGGCGTTGACGATACAGACTCGGCTCACGAGACTGAAGCCTTCCTTACACTGAGTGCAGCTCGACCCAGGACCCTGACAGCTCACACAGTTCTCCTCACACCTGTATAGAAGGCACCATTAAAGCCACTGTGCAAACAAAATTTGACTCAAAAGCAAATGTGCCCCTGCTGCACTAATATGTCACAAATATAGTCACACAGCAGGTTTGTCCATCAGTACAGTTTCACAGTCTGGAAGATGTTGGTCCTTGATTTCTGGTTTAATATACCTTTAAGTAGTAATAAACACTGCTTGTATGGTGGGCCACAAGGGCCAAAATTCTCAAATGTTTAATACAATCTTCTTAAATTAGTGTTTTGAATAAATATAAAAATATGGTGTGCTTTGGAATATACTTGTTTCTAGTAGGGAGCAAACTTTTGGTTTAAGGAACAAGAAACGCTTCCCCAGAGCATGGGGTGTGCTAAATGTATTCTACTACGTGTTGTTTTAATATACATTTGTTTCTGCACGTTTGTTTCTGAACTATAGTGAGCTACACATGAAACAATACACAATTGAAATCAAATGGAATGTTATTTTGAAATAAAAAGGTGCAGCTTTAACATTGAACCATGTTCTGTATTTTCATTTCTTGATGCAGAGTAGTGGTTTGTCTTTTAACTCAGTGGAGTAAAATTCTGATGCACGCTGCTAAAAAATGAACAATAGTTCAGGCTAACATCCCACCCTCCTCTGCTTCTGATTGGCTAGAATGTAAGTGTCTTCCAGTCATCAGTGTGGTACACGAGACAAGAACGCATGTGGCAAAAAGAATAAAATACAGGACAAAACATATCCCCCCATCAATTTAACACATGAATAACTTTTGGAAAGTAAAGCTAAATTAACATTAATAGCATTAACATTGTAATAGAAAAAAAAATATAATTGAAAAATAAATGTATATGCCGGTACTCCTTTACATAAAGTAGGTCAGAGACATTCTCCCTCTTTATGTCGTGTTCCTTCAGGGTCTCTATGACCTTTCCATTCCTCCAACTTCTTTGTCTTCTTCTTTGGGCAGCATATTTTAACTGATTCTAATGTTTTTAACTAATGTTTAAGACAATGAAGACACATCTTCTCTCAAATCTTCTCATTTAATGCTTTCTTCATACTTGGTTTAGAATCAACATGTCACTAATAAGAACTAGCATGCTGCTAGCTGCATATAACACCAAAACTATATTGACAGAAAAAAGTAATGTGCATGTTGGTAACATGTCGGTAACATCAACTTTAATATTGTTGGCACGAACAGAAAATAAAACCTTACATGCTGCTAACTTTAAATAACATGAACGGATTATGAACTAGTATCTGACTACTATTTAGCAGACACTTTTATCCAAAGTGACCAACAGATCAGAAGAAAAACACAATATAAAATGTGTCAGTTCTCTCAAAAAAGTTCTCTGTTGTTTTTTTAATCAAGCTATTCGCTGAAACGATAATACTTTAGCATGTTGCTAACACAAAAGGCCTTAATGTTATATCAACTAATATCTAACTTGCATATAGTGGCATAGCATCTAATTAATAGCATAAAGCTAAAATTTGCAAACATAGACTAGCTAAGGGCTAGCTTGCATTCACATTTAAAACATTAATTCAACAACTTTATGATGTACTTCTCAATTCAACACAACCATTCCACAATCCTAGAGATGTTTAAAAATGCACACGATGCCACAAGACTCTCTGTTATACTTGCTGAAAGAAGCCCGCAGCCCATTGTGATTTGAAAGTTTCCCTTTTCTCATAATAAAACACAAGCTATGATGGGTGTAAAATAATAGCAAGGACATCATAAACCTTCCCCTCAGTATTTACGATGTGTCTTCTACTGTTTTCTGGTCTCTGAGTCAAATCGACAGTTTTTCACTCAGGGACGATCTTTAGGGTTGACTCCTCAATTTTTTCTCAAGGGTCTGCAATCACTTTCATGAAGCCCTCGGCTTGCTTTTTGCTGACTTCATGCAGCAAACATGTGGATTTATTAATCGTGGAGCATAGAGACAGGTCTTCTCAGTCCTCACTGCTGAACATTACAGAAATGTAAGGCTCAGTATTGAAGTGGTTTGCATAAAAAATCAATCAAGACATTGGTGTCCTCCTGTTTTGCATATTTGTGAGTTGAGTCGTGTAGCACAGGATCAAGGAGATATAAGTTGGATGGGCTGAGTGGCGAATTTTGGAGACGTGAACATCTCACAGAGGAATGAATGAGCAGGTGAGGTCAGGTCAGAGAACTGTCTACTGTTGGTGACCATTACCCCTAATCACTGACACAGCCAAGCAGCAAACTCCGGCTCTCCCTGAAGCTAATACAAAGTGATTGAAACTGCAGTTCATAAACTGACCACTTGAGTTTGCTGGTGACAAATATGAGACAATCCCATTGATCCTGGTGTTAAAATGCCTGACTAAAAGCTACAAGTTATTTTGTTGTTTATAATGATAATTATGAGAGGGGTTTGTTGTTATATCAATATTTCTTAATATACTTAAGTGTGTGATACTGAAGTGAAAGCCAAAGAAGCATGTGTGAATGCCGGTAAAGAAAATATGTCTAATTACACACAAATATTTGAATAAGTCATAAAATTTTATCCAAATTCTCACAACTAAGCATAAAATGCCTGCGCTAGCTTTTGGCCACCCAACACGCCTCTAAAGCCTAACAGCTATGAGGAACCAATGATAAGTTGAAATCATTTCGAGATTTCAAGAGCATTTCGAGATATTCAGACATATGAGGATATGTGAGAAAAAGTGCTTCAGGTTTCAATATTGTCCCAAATTATAGTTCAAAACAAAAGGTAATCAGTTTTAAAACAAGTGTAGATGAGGACCAGGAGTCTAGGAGGTCATTGTAGTAGTGTGGCCGAATGGTCACTGAATTAAAGCTTCAGTCTCGAAAGAGGCGTTGAATAAAATCCCACCACTGCCAGATCAGCAGGTTGCTGAGTTCTGAAACCTCACTCTCTTCCACCTATGACAACCACAACTGTGGTGCCCTTGAACAAGGCACTGCTGTACGTGTGAGTGTGAGCCTGTACTTGCAAAGCCCAAAATCCTAGCATAGGTCACCACCAACCTAGTCGTAATGTCATTTTCACCTAACATGGAGTAAAAGCAAGAGGAATTTAACAAGGAACCAAGAGTTGAGAAGAGCCAGGAGGCGAGGAGTCAGAAGAACATGAGATGTGTTAAGCTCAAGCAAGTGAACAGTGAGACAGAAACAGTAGGACAGGTGAAGTGAGGCTTTTTATTACAAGGGAAGTGATAGATAAGAACAGAGTGTGCAGATCTGGGCTTTGATAGTACATTAAATAGAGATTATGAAGATTGGCAAGAGGAACTGGCTCTGGAACACAGGGGAAACCTGACACAAATACCTTCTACAGAAACCTATAGGTGACATCATAAACACTTTGTCTGTAGTTTTCTAGTCTATATTTCTGGCACAGTGCTTAAGTTTCTCGTTAAGCAAACATTTGAATAAGCCTCTGCACACAATACCCAGTTATTTTGAAATTGTTTTTTCCACGCTTACAATGTCCGTCCACACAACTGCAGCACATTTTTTAAAAACACAGGTAAAAGTTAATCATATTTGGAATACTTTGCACCGGGATTCCGTGTGGATAGTGAAAACTGAAATTTTGGTGCACGTTTACTATTTGATCCTCAAACAGAGGCATCTGTGTTTGTGCACACGCAGTACTGAATAATAATTTTAAACATGCCATGAATCAACTGCGACCTGTTGGTTTGGTACAGGCATTTCAGGGGTGTTTGAGTGTCGAGATCACGGTGTGAGAAAAAAAAACATGTGGACATAGCATAAAGAAAGACTCACTTCCGGCACATCCTTTGAGTGAATCCAGAAGCTTCTCCGCTGTAGTACCCTGCAGTGCAGGAGCGAACACATCTCCACTCCTGCTGTAAGAAACCTGGAGCACACTGGATGCAGTCCTCCAGACCAGGGCCTGCAGCACACAAACACATGAATTTTGTGAGCTTTTACATTGCTCTACAATGTTTTTTTGTCAATAGACTGAATATTACTAGCATATATTTATATCATGTACTTATCATTGTGTGCCCATCAACTTTCTTTACCCATTGATTCCTTGTCGGGGTAAGAGGGTTGTGCTATCTCCAGCTCTTACCACAACTGGGGTAGACCATGGAGTTAGCGCCAAATTCACTCACTACTGGTTTGTAAGAAGAATTTAGAGTCTTCAATAGAGCCCTGCTTTCATTAAAAATAGAAAGAGTAGAAGTATTACAAGTATCATACTTTATTTTAACTAATATTATACAGCAAAAAATAATGAATTTTTTTTTCTCAACATTGTCAAAACTTTTATTTTTAAAATAACTCTAAACTGTTTTAAGCTATAGCGGACATTATAGGAGAAGCATTTGCATCAGATTTAATCAAGATAAAGCTTAGACAGAGACAATCACTGATTCAAATTGTTGTTTTCTTTTGCTCGGTCTGTTTGGCTGAACCTGGAAAGCAAACATCTCTGGGCTTATCACAGCTCTCCAGAGGATTTGAATAATGAACCAAGTTAATTAAGTTCTATCGCCGCAATAGAGATTAAGGCCTGAGAGCAGCTCCGTCATTGCTGAAAACAATCCAGAACTCTACTCAATCCTCATTTCACTTTTCCCTCAGAATGAGCTGAGAAAAAATAGAACACATTCCTTAATTTCCTCTTTGCTTCATTGCTGAAGTTGCCTCTACTTCTCAAAGTTGTGTCTTTTGGGTTTAAGGCACCAGTTCTGAAACAGTTGTAGATATAAGAAAAAACTTCATGTTGTGTTTCCTGACTACTGACACTTCTGAATTGACTCAAGCACAGATTTGCAAAATTCAGAAAGTCCAAAAAAGGAAAATGGTGCAGAACTTAATAATGAGGAATGGAACCAATAAAAACAGAATAAAAATAAATGTAGCAAATATCAGGTAACAGAACAGAATTGTGCTAAAATGGTACAGAGCGGACCAGATAAAAGATTTTTTGTAATAGAAAATAATAACATGAAAGAGAAAACATAACGTAAGCAAAAAAGAAAAGAATTAATTATAATGGAAAAGCATAGAACAGGAACATACAGACACACAGAAAACAACATGGAATGAAGCTGAACTGAATGAAACCGGAACAAAACTGTAAAGAATCAAATGGAATAGAACGAATCAGAATTAAAGGACAAGAATACGATAGAAAAAAATGGAACAGATCAGAAATAAATAAAAAGGAACAGAGAAATGGAACAGAACAGATAAGAATAAATGGAACAGGGATAATACGGGATACAAAAGAAGATAATAAAAGGAACACTGAGTAGTAGAATAGAATCAAAAAGAATAGAGTATGGACCTGTGCATGCTGCGCAGGAAACGTGGCAGGCGCTGCATTTCATCTCTTTTAGGTTAAAGAAGCTTCCGCTGGCACATTCAGGTACACACATCATTCCTGCCATACTTCCACCAGGAACAACAAGAGTAAAAGCAGAAGAAAAGATTAATGACAAGAATCTTTAGAATATGTGCGTGTGTGTGTGTGTGCGTGTGTGTGCGCGCGCTTGTGTGTGCACATGGGTGGATGGGTGTGAGTCCGTGTAATTGGCTTAAATTTACACATTCAGTTTTGACCGACTCTAGCAACACAAAGGTCATAATTTCATTCATCTTCTAACTCGCTTACTCCCTTTCCGCATCCCTTATCTCCAGCGCACATTGTGCGAGAGGCGGGGGTACACTCTGGACAGGTTGCCAGTCCATCTCAGGGCAACGCACACATTCACTCACACAAGGGGAATTTAGAAATTCAATAAACCTAACCGCAAGGTTTTGGGATTGTAGGGGAAACCGGAGTACCTGGAGTAAACCCACGCAAGCACAGGGAGAACATGCAAACCCCTTCCAGGAAGGTCACCAGTGAGCCTCAAACTGGCAACCTTCTAACTGGAAGACCACAGTGGATTATTGTTTTATTTTGTTGAAATAAACGTTCTTGACAAAGCCAAAAACCCCTTTTATGTATTATTTTATGCATTAAAGGGCCAACATTATGCATATTATGTAACTTTCCTGACATTCCTAGCATCTTTTAGTGTTGATCCCTTATCAAAAACACACTTTAATGATCAAGCTTTATTCAGAATCGGACCCGCTCTGAAGAACAATGCAGAGAAAGTGCATTTTCTGATGATTATAATGTAATAAATATTAGCAACATTTTTAAAGCACCACTCTGTTTTTATGATTTGCAGAATTCTGAATAACAGGAGATGGTTGGTCAGCAGAAAATGTGGTGAAATCAAGACACTGGGAGCAATACTGGGAGCCAAAAATATGAGGTGATTCGAAGACATTAAATATTTAGAAAATTATTACAATGCACTGTTGGTCAAGGGGCTCAAATATTTTTTATTAATTCTTTAAAAATGGCGTAATATGTCACTTTTAAAATGGGTCGGGCAGACACTAACACAAGAGGAAGGTCAAACGAGTCTGTCAACATCAATCAAAAACAGACATCTCCCTCTATAGAGGCCTCCTAGGACAAACTGAACCAAGAGGTTCTCCTCTTGGCATCATCTTGATTGAGATTAAGACAGAACTTAAGCACTGCTTGAAATTTTACATTTTTCAGTATTGCATTTGAGAAGTTTGCTTTCTAGTTTCAGTCTATGCCCTTTTCCACCCCTGACCCCTGTCGAAGAAATCCAGCAGTCTTGAGAAACCGCTGATTTAAAAGTCTCTGTATTTTTCACACACATTTTCATGTACAGTGAGAGATTTTAGAGAATATTACCGGAAGCCTTCTTTGCACACCATGCATCTGTCGGCATCTCTCAGGCATTTCAAACAGTGCTCGTGACACTTCAGACACCGTCTCTGAGCTGCAGAGAAAATTTGGATGATCGCTAGTTTGTGTGATGCCTCATTAGCATGCTTTAACTCAAGCTAGCATGTTTTTTACCAATCAAAAGATGCATGCCAGTTAAACAAACAGCAAAAGTACGACATTACAATCCTGAGAGAACACTCAAGCAGAAAGAGTGCCAGGATCAAGCCACCAAACTAAGACAAGAAACACCTGTGCTCCATCACTAGAAAAAGAACAAGATAAGGGGCAGAACCCTGAAAGAGCATGAGACGGACCGTGGTCAGGGAAGCTTTCGGTGGGACAACTCTGAACACATTGTTTCTGCTGTGCGTGTGTGTTGAGGTAAAACCCTCGTCGACAGGATGAGCATTCGCCCCCTACACAGTCCTCACAGCCCCGTGGGCACCGACGGCATCGATGCACATCAGCTTCAGCATAGAATCCTCGTGGACAGTGGCTCACACACATCCTGAAAGAAGGATGCAACCTCTTTATTGTTGCCATGTACAAGACTCTTTTGTGTGTTGTACGAGGATAAAATATCTTTGATTTTTATGATTGAGGTTCTGGGGGTCATCGCTTCACCTGCCGCTCTTGTGGGCCAAACTGAAGTGAACACAGTTGAGACAGTGATCAGCGTCAGGGCCGTCACATCCCTGATCTCCGCACTCATGGTGACAGGGACCTGTGAGACACAAGCACAAACTCTGGATCATGCCTCAACATGAATTTTTCTTCAACATAAAAATACTAAGCTAAGCTAACCATACATTTACCAACCTAAACTAAAACCCAACCATGAACTGAACTAAGCTAAGCTGAACCTATTTGAAGAAAACCATAAACTAAACAAACAATTACCTAAAACTGAGCTAAATTAAGCTAAGCTAAACCTAATTGATCCAAACCATAAACTAAACGAACAATTATCTAGCCCTGAGCTAAATTAAGATAAGCTATACCTAATTGATACAAACTATAAACTAAACGAACAATTATCTAGCCCTGAGCTAAATTAAGCTAAGCTAAACCTAATTGATCCAAACTATAAACTAAACGAACAATTATCTAGCCCTGAGCTAAATTAAGCTAAGCTAAACGTAATTGATCCAAACTATAAACTAAACGAACAATTATCTAGCCCTGAGCTAAATTAAGATAAGCTATACCTAATTGATCCAAACTATAAACTAAACGAACAATTATCTAGCCCTGAGCTAAATTAAGCTAAGCTAAACGTAATTGAACCAAACCATAAACTAAACGAACAATTATCTAGCCCTGAGCTAAATTAAGCTAAGCTAAACCTAATTGATCCAAACTATAAACTAAACGAACAATTATCTAGCCCTGAGCAAAATTAAGCTAAGCTATACCTAATTGATCCAAACTATAAACTAAACGAACAATTATCTAGCCCTGAGCTAAATTAAGCTAAGCTAAACGTAATTGAACCAAACCATAAACTAAACGAACCATTATCTAGCCCTGAGCTAAATTAAGCTAAGCTAAACGTAATTGAACCAAACCATAAACTAAACGAACAATTATCTAGCCCTGAGCTAAATTAAGCTAAGCTAAACGTAATTGAACCAAACCATAAACTAAACGAACAATTATCTAGCCCTGAGCTAAATTAAGATAAGCTATACCTAATTGAACCAAACCATAAACTAAACGAACCATTATCTAGCCCTGAGCTAAATTAAGCTAAGCTAAACCTAATTGATCCAAACCATAAACTAAACGAACAATTATCTAGCCCTGAGCAAAATTAAGCTAAGCTAAGCATACTTTACTCATCTTATTACCTGCTTATTCCCTTTCGAGGTCTCAGGGGTCTGCTGGTGACTATCTCCATATATAAATTAAACAAATACATAGTTACCTTAACCTGAACCGAACTAAGCTAAACTAAATGTAATTTAGCAAAACTATAACCTAAACCAAACAGCAGTAAACGTAAACATGGTAAAAATCATCTCATTTTTGGAAGTAAAGTAAACAATTGTACAAAGTTTGGCAGCATTGTTTTTGGGTACCATTATACTCCTCATGCTCTTCCTCTTCATCCTCAGGCTCAGGTTCCAACTCGAGATTCTCTGGGATGTTTTTCAGTTCTTTTCCTGCACTGGGAAGCTCCATTAACTTAGATTGTAAGAGCTGGGAATTCTGTGACTGATACGGATGCTCTGAGGTGCCATAGAGAATCAAGGTCCACTCCTTCAACTTACCTAGAAAAGAGAGAGGAGGAGGAAGAAAAGAAAAGGACGAGAAGACAGAAGTTGAAGAGAAAGTAGAAGAGAAAAAGTAAAATGTCCAGAAATATAAGTAGGATTATAAAAAATGAGGAAGAGAATCAGGATGGTCAAAGAGTCTATAGCTCAGTGGTAGGCTATAACACAAGTCAGGCAGACATTAAAAGTGTGATCAGATGTTTTTCATGAAGGTACTCCAGGAACAAGTAAACCTCTGCTTACAAGTCATCATCATATTTAAACTCTTCACATCCTCACCCAAGACCTCAGGGTTTCGAAGCTGAGATGGAGAATCTGAGATTTCAAGAGTCCAGGTACCCTCGGCTCGCTCGCCCCAGCAGTGAACTGACATGAACTCCCAGTTCCTAAAACCTTCGTTTGAGTTATCAAAGAATCTGTAGGAGGAAGAAAAGTAGGGGAAATGTGAGGTTTATCATTTCTGACATTTTTACTAATATATGCTCCATATATTGCAAATTAACATTTAAAGCTGTACTTTTCCTATGGCTCTCAGCCCTATACCATTTGCAAAAAATGAAATTTTCACTGAATGAAAATGTATAACTCATGTAACACTCGGACAAGAAAAAATGTAAAATGTTTTGTTAAATTTGTTATATTTTAATATAACATTAATATTTTCTGGAGGTTGCTCCAGGTTTTGACAGTGTAACAGATATTTAGCACTGTCAGAGTCGGTTTAAATGATCTTCATCCATTTTGTGTTTCCTGATTATCCCTCACACCTGTTACTAGTTCTAATGTTATCGTCTGTATTTATCACTGAGTCCATTGTCGTAAGCCATCGTTGCTTGGTTTTATTATATATCAGATAGTCCACTATATGTGCTCCAGTGTTCAGCTTGGAGGGGGTGCTGTCAGAAGCTCCCCACTGATTCAAATATCTGTGTCTCATTTTCCCTCGGAAACACTGTAAACAACACCAAACAGGTGAAGTAGCATTAAGTCACAAATATACCTGAAGGGTGGTGTATTAAGTATAACTGAACGTAAAAGTTCTTTCGATGTCGGTGTCATCACATTCTTGCCGCAGCATCCCTTACTCACTACTATTGGAGTGTATTAGCTGTTAAAGAAGTCATTCACCTCTGTGCGAGCAGCTGTGACCGGGTCCCAGATGGTGAGATCAAGTTGATTTCCAGATCTCCTCTGCGAGGGTGAACGATGAGCACACGGATGACAACATGCTCAAGAAACACCACCTTCTGTTCTGGTCGATCGCTGCAGCCAGTAATGGAGATGCTGGAGTTCATCTTCTGATCGGCTCGGATGTATCTGAAAATAGAAGATGAGCAACACATGAGGCTGGCAGACACTTCTGAGGTGGCAAGAAGGAATAACAAGCTACTGAGACAGACTTATAAATACGACGTACAGTGAGTAAAATAAGCATTGAAGTCTATATATTACCTCCTAGAGATCAGGTAACAATATAAATGTGACAATCTGCACAAACTGCAGCCTTAGTCAACTTTTACTCATATTTGTCCATTTGAACCATGTTTTTTGAAATCTTTTTATATTAAATATCAAACTGATTGACATATCGAATAGGCTGGGCATGTGTTTGGCTGAGACACATGGGCATCATGTCCCCTTTTCTTTTATTAACCTCCAAGCGTTTACCTCTTTCCCCTCGAGTGTTGAAAATGCCTCTCATTATGCAAAGGACAGAGAGCAAACGCCTCTTCACATGATGAATGGCTGAATCTCAGAGGACAAGTGGCTTTCTGGGAAAACTCCTCTGAGTCAAAACAAATCAGCATCGATTAATTCACATCAACAGCATTTACATTCGCCCTCTGAATAACGTGTCCCTGCTGCCAAACAGATCAAATTTATGAACAACATAGAGACAAACACCAGCAGAAAGTCCTTTCCTACTTTATTTACAAAAAAATCACATATTTTACTGAAAATTATCCACATTTGTGAATTACGATCATTAGCTTAAATACCAGACTAAGCTGGACCATATGAAAAAAATATATACCGTACATTTTTATATATTTGATCTATGTAAATTTTATGAACCAAAAATATTTATGACTATTATGTTAACAACACAAATTACATAAGAATGTATATATCAAATTATACAAATTTTAAATGTTTATTCGTTATATTAGGTAATTCTAGGATTGGAGCTTTAGGGGCCTGATTTTACTTATTATAAACGACAAGATGCTTTTAATTCCATTTTAAAGAAATCGGTTAATTGTTAACAGAATAGTTTGTATCATGGATATTTTTGTATAATGGTCCTGGAGCATGATCACCCAAGGAAGGTTCTGAATTATCAGGTTCAGTGCATTAATTGGTGTATTTTAAGGTTAAAATTGTGGGTTGTAAAAAGTTCTAGGAAATTCCAAATACATTCAATTATTTTGTGAATTTAAAGAGTAAAACATTTTGGTCCTTGAATATTGTCTACATTAAAAATTTTACCTAAAAAAGTTTTAGGTTAAATTAGTACATTTGGAACAATTAAAAAAAAATCTATGAAAAATATTTAGCTGCATTTGTTTTCTATTTGGAAGTTTTTTATATATTTTTCATTAACTTTTACATAACAAGAATACATAAAAATAAATAGGTATTTTCATTAACTAAATAAAGAAAAATATCATGTTTATGTAAAATCTGTTTATACACTGAGAATAAATATAATCCTTAAAAAAATAAAAATGATGATCAAATTTACATTTTGCAATTGTTGAATGAAGCAGATCATTTCCTCAAGCCTTTTTGAGCTCCCCAAAATGAATATAGGATTACAAAAAGGTAAAGCTCCACACGTCTCTGATGAGTAAAATGGTATTTTGGATGATAAAGCCAAACTAGAAAACGGGTTCATGCACTGATTTCCCATTTTACATTCCATGGCTCTAAAAGTATCAACTGATCTTGGTTATATCAAACTTTGAAAACAGCAAGCACTACATCTCCCACCATCAATTGTACAGCACGACACAAGAATACGTCCAAGGTAATGTAGATTCTTAAGAAGACAAAAATGAAATAAATTATATCATTTGTTGCATACTTTATTTAAAAGCTGAATCATTTTTAAAATCCCACCATAAGCTTGTTTTCACACAAGCATCCCCCCAACTGAGCATGGAATCAAAAACAAGCCAAATCAACTCTTGCTCAAAGCGGTTTCATGAATCATTAAGCTGCAAGAGCATCGATTTTCTCAGTCCGGAAGCGCAGGGCGCTTATTAAAGAGCATTTCCTGGGGAGTAAGACTGGCTTTATAATAAGGCCTGCATGTTTTTTTATGATTGTGCAGATAAATAACACAGCACAGATGGCACAGAACGACTCACTGGAGGTCTCTGTTCATTATTTAGCATATTTTCAGAAGCACAATCTGACAGAAATATACCAGAAGATATGATTGGTGTCCTGAATCACACTTAAAGGAAATCTAGCAAAAGGTAAAGCTGTGTCTCCTCAGTTTAAGGACACTTTGAGCTCCTGGCTGGCTGGAAACAGCATCCAGGTGGAAAGAAAGTTTTAAGACAAAAGGAAGCTCCACATAAATGAAGCAATACTTCTGGCTTATTAACCCTCTACTAAATGCAATCTTTCCCCAAAACTAATTATATGTCACCCTCCTCTGATTTCCACCCTGTCCTTGAACATAATCTCAAAACTGATATAAACCCTGACCCTAATCTTGTTTTCAATCCCAAGACAAACTCTAATCTCACCTCTTACTCTAGCCCTAAATCAAATTGCAGACAGTGCATTTAGATATTTACACTTTGTATCTTTAAAGACATGCAGTAAAGGGAACATTAATAGGGATACAACCACCTAGAACACTTTTTTGAGATATTAACATGAATACATTGGTCTTTGTCTACTGAAGAATGGCACTTCCTGTTTTAAAAGTTATGCACAAGAGTTCGGTAGATGCTGAAATGTCTGTAATTATGTAGGATAAACTCTGTGAAAACGAGATGAAAGCATTGTTTGACAGTGTTTGAATCACTTTTTGACGGAGCAATTTTCGTTATTTGATGAAGAGTCTTGTGCGCGTTTCGTTTTGGAGAATGACAACCACTGTCCAATTCCTGATCAGCTAAGTGCTTCTATTGTGTTATTTTTTGTAGAGGTTTAGACATAACTTGGAGACATAATGTCCAGACAGGAATCAGGAAATGACAAAGGATTGATTTAATTCCTGAAATTGGAATTATATGTATTGTTATTTTAAGACCACAATTACTGCATCTGTTGGATTCTGTTCCCACTGTTAACAGTGATCACCAGAGACCTAATTAACAAAGTTGATCATTCTGTTCTATGAAGCACAAACTGAGGTGTTTCATTCAGTGGTCATGGTTCAACAGGGTTCTGCTATTTTAATTAGTAAACAGACACACAGACACAAATGAAGCCTTGGATAATCAATAGTTTCAGTCAGAGTATGGATTTTTTTTTTTTATATGCACCACCAATGACACTGAACCAGAACATGAGTCATGTGTTCACCCTGAAAGAGGACAGATGTGCGACAACACCACCATGCTTTTCACCAATCAGAATCTGGATGAAGACACAGGGGGTGCACAGAACAAACACCCACACATCAGTCTGTCTTCACCACACACCGAACTGATGAATGATGAAGAAATGAGAGTGTTGTACTTCTCACCGGGTTCTGCGGTCTGAGGTTTTGGAGCAGATCTGTTGAGGAGGAACATTCCTCCATTTTCTGGCCTCTAGAACCATGGCCTCGGCATCCACCAGCCCGAAACCATAGAGATGACTTACTGCATCACAGAGAATATACATTTTATTTTCTTAACTCAATAACTTCGAACCACTAATGGCATCAATTGTTGCAAAGAGTGATAGAGAAGTCATTGCAACACAGGGTTTATTTCTTGAAATTAATCTTTGCATTCTCTGCACTGGCAAAGATGATCTTTGTCATTGTTAACACTGCATCTCAAGCATCTTCAAAAGAACACACATCATCACATATGAGGCCTAAAGCATCACTTCACCAAGTTTTTATAATAAATAAATGCATTAAATATTTGAAAAAGTACCTCGGTTCAGATTTTGTTTTTAAAAATGTTTATTTAGAGGCAGAGGTTGTTGTGTTGCGTCGCTAGCAAGTTGTCAAAAATTTTATTTTTTTCTGCACCAATGAGCTTTTTGATATTTTAATGATGTCACTACTGTGACGTCATCCCCAGTTTTTGGTAACCCGTATCCTGGGACTGATTGTATGGCCATTAAAGTAACTTATTTAGATTTTAGATAGAAATTGAGTAGTTTTATAAAGAGAGAATGCTTTAGAAGTAGACTGATGCAGAGGTAGTTCATTAAGAAAGAGTCATGTGAATACATTAAGTTTGGGATAGTTTTTAGAAACAGTGAATGCTAAAACTCAAGATAACAAATATATTTATTCAAAATGACAATGTACAACAAACAATCTCCACGAGGGGAGAAAACCTTGTATAACTAAAAACACTCTCGGAAACAAAGCAGGATAAACTAAGGCAGAAAAAGCATTAAAATTGAAAGGTATTCTCTCTTGCAACATGGAGAGAGAATAACAAAGACCTGTAAAAAGGCTAAACAATAAGGATTCATTCCAATAAGGATACATAGGAACCGGCCCCACGGAGGATCAAATACAAAATAATTCCACAACCCACAGAAAGAAAGAGGGAACTTAAAATTCTATTAAGGGAAGGAGTGGACACACTTAGGAGAAACTGAGAATTAGAATGATAATATGAGAACACACTAAGAAAGAAATTTTAGGAATATAACAACAGTTTCATGAATTTATTAAGTATTTAAATTATATTTGAAATAAAAGGAAATGTCTTAGTGACTTTTCTAATTAAAAAAGTTTAGAGTAAGCAACAATTATGAGATTAGTTACGATTACGTTAATGAGATCCTTTATTGGTTTAAGCTGGATTGCTATTTAGGAAGCAGACGTGCTGATTAGGAAGAGTAACGGTAAAATGGGGCGGTAACACTATTCCTGAACAATGAGGAATTTCACAGCGATATGAGTTCCCCCATGAAACATTAAAAAAAAAAACAATTCACTATACAACTCGCCTAAATTGTACCAAGGTGCTCTCTAAAATCACAGGTCAAAGAATCCACAATCGTACCGCGTTGGTGGGAGCTTGTGCTTTCTATTGCCGCATGTGATTCCAATCGTCAATGGAATTTTCTTCACACTGTGACCTCGGCTTGAGAGGGACTCTATAGTTCAATCAGGAGTGGTTGGAACTTAACCGTCTTCAAGTCATTGAGATGGAGTCAGCGATGGACAGCTTGGGCTAGACATATCATCGGCATCTATGAGTGATTAGGGCGGACGGAGTCGCTGAGTTAGAGTTGGGCTAATGAGATTCAAGTTTTATAATCGAGGTTTTGCTCACTTCCTGTGTCAGCGTTAGTTTGTAGCTTATTTTTTGACTATTTATCGCTATGGTTATGCAATATTTCTTATTTCGAGATGTGGCTTAATAAATATTCCATCCAATTCCACATCATCCTGCCTAACTCCTCCTCAGCACCAGTATCCGGAGACCACTCGTAAACCATATTACAGCAGATAAGATCACTAATAATTTGTTTCTGAATTTAGTTCTGAATGAAAGTGAATGTTTGTGTTTTATATTGACGGGGCCCTTAATTGAAAACTACACCACTACTCTGAGTTATCTGTGTGTTTGAAACATTGAGGTTTTAAAACAAAATTCCACTCAGCTTCATGAACTGTGACTAAAACAGTCAAACTGTGTAAAAAGGGACGCCAACTGCCTTAGACTTTGAAAACCTGTGTAGTAACATCTTAATTATGTGATATGTCAGGAGGGCAGAGCAGTGATCAAGGGCTTCCTCCGGCGACTGATTGAGGAGCAAACCATCAGCACCCTCAAAACATAAAACAGAATCTCTGATAACAAACTAAACGCATAAAAAGAAACTAAGGCTGAGTTTCATTCCAAGCTCTTAACTCTACTCCTCGATGTGCGACATCACAAATCTTTTTGAACGAAGGTGAAGGCCTCAGACATTGGGCTGTGTAGCCCTGCTTTCCCAGGGTAGGCTTAACCCACACTTAAAAAAAAGTTCTATGGCTGCCACATTCCTATGTGATTCACAAGTGTATATTTTCAGCCCTTAGCTTCAAGGGTTAAGGGGGAGAGATACGTGAAAGAGATGGAACTTAGCATAAGAAATAGCATCTTGACAAGGAGGACACAATATCAAGGGGATATGAAAACAAAGGAACAACATGGACATGGATACTTTAAAAAAAGACAGTTTTTGTTCTTTCTTCATTTCACAAGTTTGTTTACACATACTAGCATAATATAGGTCCTCCTCACACAATTAGCATATTGTGATAAAGTTCATTATTTTCTGTAATGTACAGATAAACATTAGCCTGTCATATATTTCAGATTAATTTACACACAACGGAATAGTTCAAGCCTTTTGTTGATTTAATATTGATGATTTTGGCATACACCTCATGAAAACCCAAAGTGAAACACCTGTGTTAACCGGCTGTTTCTTATTAAGCTCCTCCCGAACCTTGTTATAGAAACAACATTTTTGAAATAACGAGAGCCACACAAGCACGGTTTAAAAAAAACTTGTGCTGAAAAGAGAATGACATAATAAATAAAAATACTGCAATCTAATGAACAGGTTGAGAAACTTTACTTTACTTTGCACTGGTTATTTTTTTGTGATGCCCACCTCTGTGTCCAGCTGCATTGCTCTTCCAGTCGCTGGCCTTCAGATGAGCCGGTCTGGATGTTTTCACTAGAAGATGCTGCACATCTCTCCAGCTGATCAGAGGACTAACATGAACGAAAGGATGGGAAAACATTTGAATCTCTCATCAGCAATACTTTGCATGGTTTTTTGTGGCTTTGGGATTTTCCACAAATTGACAAAATAACTGCTCAGGCACAATCCAAATACTTCTTAAAAAATGTATTGCATTTTACATTTATATCTTGATCAAATACAGCATCTCTCAGATGTGGGTATACACCTCACAATTCTTGTCTTTTTTTTGGAGAGACAGTAAAAGTACACTTTTACTCAAGCTGTACAATTCACTCACATAAAACAATAGATTAAGTATTTACAGATGAGAAGTGTAGTAATTTCTGTGAAATACTGTCCTTTTAAAATATTAAATAAACATATTATTTATAAAAGAAGGATTATGAGAGCCACTCAAACTCACTTTGCCTCTAGAGTGAGAGCGATGACTCCTGCCACCATTGGAGCAGACACTGAAGTCCCTGTGTGTCCATCAGTGCACCTCTGATGCAGATCTGTGGTCACCTTAAAATAAATTTAAAAGAAACTGTTTGGTTATAGTTATAAAATCTCACATTTGGTTGATATTTCAGTGGAGTTCAGGTTTCATTTACTTAATCATATTAAATAAGAGTTCAAGGCAAGTCATGCACTTAATAGATGTTTCATTTATACTTTATAAGATATTTTATAAGACTTTATAAATGTTTCATTTAGATTTCAGGGCTCTAAGACTATACAAATAATTTACAGTTTACAGATCAGGGTACTACTTATGTTACATATTTCAAAGGAGTTCAGACTCTTTCATTTCCCTTGAGATCTCTTTGTTTCTTAGACATTTATGTCGAGTTCAAAATGTTTAATACATGGTTCGTGTTTTAATTTCAGGTGAGTTCAGGGTGTTCCATAGACTTGAGGGACAGGCGTTTCATACACTTCATTTCAGGTGAGTTCAGGTGAATTTAAAAGTTTCACAGGACCATTAAATACATGTCAAAGGTGTTAAAGGTGTTTTGTTGGCTTCAGAAATATTTTATAGACTTTAAAATGAGGTCAGTGTGCTTCAACAATGCTTTATAATTCAAGGAAGATAATTTGATAGATTTCAGACACATTTCCTGGAAAACAGTGTGATTCATGTACTTCATAAATTTGTCTATGGGAGCTACATTCACATTTATGCATGTTTCATAGAAGTTCTGGGTATATAAAATATTGACAGAAAACATCAAGTTTCACATCATTCAGGCTTTTTTAACATTTGGGCTTTTGGGGAAAACTCTTCAGTGTCAAAGGGAAACAAATTATTTAAACTCAAGGTTTTGTGGTTTATGTTTGGGGGACAAAATGCACTTCCTTGACAAGAACTACTGGCCAAAGTGTTTTTCTGGGAAACAAACAGGCATACAGAGGGACGGTGAGAAAGAACGAGAGTGTGAAAGAGAGAAAATGAGAGAGAGAGAAGTGTGAGAGAGAGGGGGATCTGCACACTTTATCGTTGCTTCATTTTCATTATACTGATGTTTGTTTATAAGAGAAATAAACATGAACAGGGTCAGAGACACCAAGAGCATCCAAAGAATATCATGGGAGACCGGACACAGGCTCTCTTCCAATTTACTGAAAGTTTTAAAAGGATACTAAATGTCATCAGTTCCTGTCGGAGTGTAGCAGTCAATTGGTTTAGCTCCATGAAAACCAATTTGTGACAAAAAAGTTATATATTTTTGCACTGTATAGAGAACTAGAAAGGATATTTCTAGGAAAACATGATAGATGCAAATTTCTTCCCTGCTAAGCTTGCTAGATTAAGTCCTGCTTGGTTCGCAAATTATATACAGGTCATCCTACATGGTCCCTATGGTGAATATGATCGCTATGGTGTGATCCGTGATGTCATATGTTCCCCTTGTCAGTTGATATTTATCAGCACGGCATAAATATGATTTGGTTGTTAGGGTGATCAATTTGGTTGCTAGGGTGATCAATTTGGTTGCTTGGAAACCAGTGGATAACAGAGGAGCATTTGCCTTCATGCAGCATGGCAAGTACAAAAAAAAAAACAATTACATAAAACATGCATCAAACACACGTATCCTGTAACAACCAAAAAGCTTTCATTGACAGGTCTTGACTTACAATCTTTCTGTCATAGAATTCTCCGCTGCTGAAGCTGGTGGCAAGAGTAGAGGAACAGGGCTCTAGGTACCAGGGCTTGTTCCCGCTCTCACTGCTGCTGCTGACAGAGATGGTGAAGATGCTGTTGGTGTAGCCATCACAGGAGCAGTGGTCGCCCTGTCGCCCGCCATTACCTGATGCCCAAACAAAGATGGAGCCCAAACCCTTACGCCCCTGTAGAGATAAGGATGACAATTCAAAACAATATAATACAATGCAATCCAGCTAATATTGTTTTAGAACTTTCAAGGTACTTGGACCACACCAATAAGAGGCTGTTTCCAGTAAGAGGAAGTTCCAAAGCTCTGAAGTGGGTAAATCCAGATTGGAACTTATCTTACAGGTTGTTGACAGAAAGTCATGTAGCCGAGAAGCCTTTCCAAGGATTTTAGACAGAAAAAGGAGGTTAGACTTGGGAAAGTAGTTGTCCAGCGAAGTTTACTATTTTTATCAAACACCAAGTGAGCAAATGACTTGTACTATAGCTATTTAATTCCAGTAGCGTATATATCTGGACCAAATCAGACCACAAATGGCTCATGCTCATGCCAGACTTCAAGGGCCACAAATGGTTCATGTTTCCCCAAAAGCCTCCATTCAATGTTAAAAACCTCTTCCACACTGCATATGATTTCTGGCCCATGGCTTGTCAGATTCACAAAAAAGATACAACATTTCCCAGATACAGGCCAAGTTTGACCTGTATATGCCAGTGACAGATAAATGCTGTAACAGTAACAATAGTTAAAAAAATCTAGCTTGACAGCCATATGACCTATGACTTTACCTGGACTACTCAAATGACACTGAACAACACAATTTCCAGAAGTAAGTGGAGTTCATTTGCCTCAGCAACTGAGCATAGACAATATGGAACAATGGCTGTAGTGTTTGTGATGTCCTAGGTTTTGAAAATGACAAATGAACAAAAAACCCTGTTTTTTTCAGGTTTAAAAATGCTATTGAAATTGTCAATTGCAAAAAGAAGGTGAGAGGTTGTTACTCAGCCATGCTTGAGGCGTTCAGTGACTTGACAACGAAGCAGAGGCTAATAACCATCTCAACCTAGAGTGAGATCAAGGACACACTTTAACAGCTCTGTGTGTAAATGTGTGTTTGGGAGAGACACCTTTTTAATGCCCAGTTCGAAAGCCTGTTTGGCAAGAGGACCAGGCCCATCCACAGTCTTGCCGTCATCGTCAGGGCCCCAGCTGGCGCTGTAAATGTCAATGTAATCTGGTCTGATGCCCAAAGACTTGGCCTCCACAACATCAGTCACGTCTCCATCTAGCATTCGAACCCCTGAGAGCAACATTTAACACCTCAAAAATAAAACATAAACCTAGACACTTTTATATTTGTCACAAACTAATGAAGAGAGTTTTCTCATGGAGTTTCAGTGCTGGCTCACTGATCATTTCATTCATATTAACCCCAAAAAATGATTTATGTTTGGTAAAGGCAACCATGCTACATTATCTTTGACTTTCCCGGATAAGTTTGTTTAGCAAAAGCATAATTGTTTTGCAAAAACACCTCAGAGCATAATTACTGAAAAGACTACAGCCAGTGGAGAATGCAGCAGATTTGGTAATAGATATGCTAAATATCTCAAATATTGTTCCATATCCATTGTTTCAAATCCAAATATACTCTTTGTTTTTAGTACACATGCTGAATTCCACATCCCTCCATAATCACCTCCTAGACATCTGATAATTGACATTCTGTGTGTGAGAATATATTTTTGGCCTTCCTGTAACAATTTGAAGCTAAAATCCATTTGAGGTGGTCAAGTTATTGGCAGAGAAAATGCCACTTTTTAAAAATGGAAACAGTTGCTTGTGGGATGACTAGTTGTGGACTTGTAAAATCTGCAGATCCATCTCAAATTTGCATTTCCACCAGGGTTTGGACAACACATAGTCATTTTTAACAGTAAAAAGTTTCTGTTTAACCACTTAAAGTGGACAATTCTGGTTCGTGGACAGGTTCTGTACTGGAAGGTTTCATATTTTGAAGATGAAAAATACAGTAATTGTTGGGTATGCAAAGAGAGGCATTTTCATACTCAAAACATACACAATCTGATGTCAAAGAAGTACGCCACTTTGGCTGTTTTACAAGTTGCTAGTGAGATGTCAACATAAATCATCCTGTGAGACATGTCCTGTATATTTTTACATTTGTAAAATTGTCTCGAGAGATGCAAACCTCCAATGCGTGCATTGTAAGCAATTCCTACAATGCAATGAGAGTTGTTAGCAGCCGCGGCTACTTCACCTGCACACCGTGTTCCATGTCTGTAGAGAATAAGGATTACAGTTACAACACGTTGATATACATTATTATGTAAGATATGATGGTGGGCTTGGGGGTGATTAACTTTGTTGGCTTGTTGAAAGGAACAGGAGACCTTTAGGAGTTTGAACCAAAGTGTGACAATAATTAGAATCCATCCTGTCATTCTTAGATTGCTTCGACAGTGATGAGATTATCAAATGAGAAACAGATGTGACGAATGAAAAGGACAAAAGTTATGTTTGTGATAAGTAAGAGGAAATAGTATGCATGAACATTCTCATGTTACACTTTGTTCTTGTGTCAGTTCTGTGGGATGTGACATACCTCTACTATAAATAAAGACGGGGGAAACTGGGACATAGCTGCGGAATGGCCCACACTTTCATTTTCATTCATTCCCAACCAATATGGGAGTTAGACACAAGCTGGTTCAAGTGATTAAATAGGATGAGGACACAAGTTTACGAAGCACACACAGCAGACAATTTACTGCAGAGAATTTCATTAAGGGGATAATTGTTAGTTCCCTGAAACTGATGCTGTTCTAAGATTATTCAGATGGAGTGTTTTTGTTGGTTTTGGGATTACAGTATTCTACATTCTCTGTGCGATGGTTTCTCTACAGCTGTCAGCCTTCAAGCTACGATGAAAAATTGATGTCTAGTATGTTCATGTTTTAGCTTGTATAGATATAGTAATCATTGAGTTAAGAGTATGAATGTAGAGATATATAGTAAACATGTACAAAAGCATCTTTTAATTCTTGTGATCATCTTAAGAAATTGATTTTGACTCCGGTGTAACAAGCTGTATCTCTACCTTTGTTTAAATTATAACGCTAACAAGCATGAAGCTGGAGCTGTGTGCGCTACTCCTGGAAGATGGCCAGGGCTGAAACTCTTTGGGGGCTGGAAGGTCTATACTCTTCCCAAGTTGAAAAAAAATCACAAAAGCGTAGACAGGACCAGACCTCAGCTCAAATCATAGTGAAACCGTTTTCAACTGTTTTTGTCTGTTATCAAAAGCATTTTATTCACAATTTTTAATGTTCATTTTTTTTTCTGTCCGGCCAGCCAAAACACCAGCCAGGAGCAGTGGCCCTACTTTTGTTGCAGTTCATGTAAAATGTTCAACACTTACTTGTTCTCATTGGTGGCATCGTATCGTGGTGTTGGGTCATAGTCATTTCCGTTGACATCATAACTGGCCAGCTGGTCCTGAACCAGGAAGATAACACACAATCATTTTCTTTCTTTAAGGACATTCTGAACTCTAGCTGTAAATTCATAATCTACAAATAATCAAAGCAATCAGAAGCAAAATTATACTTTTGGTAATATTTTGCAGAAAGCATGATATAAGTAAATGTGACTTGACATTCTCCATCCATCCATTTTTATATCTTAGTGCTGGTTGGAGTCAATGGGTACACCATGCATAGGTTGCCAGTCCAGTTCATGGCAAAATTCACTCACCATCTATGAAAACCATCTATTTCTGTTTGACACTGAAGAAAAATGGAGGAAACCATGCTGCCCACTAAGTTACATCATGAAAAATCAAAACCTGTTTAGTTGTCATGTACTTTGGAGAGAACCTCACATAATTCTGAGCCAGGTCAGGGTGGCTTCTCTCGATGCCATCATCCAGGATGCTGACCACCACATTCCTTCCAGTGAAACCTCGCTGCCATGCAGCAAGAATATTCATCTCTGAACGACAGCGAACACTCTTGTCACTGCAGTGCTGAAGAGGAGAAGGATCAGGTTGAATGGAACTAAATATAATCAGAAAAAAAATCAGAAGGTGGAGGAAAAAGAAGAAACTGAAGAGGATATAGAAAGTCATGAAGATGACAAGAAGAAGGAGTATGTCAAGGACAAGAAGTGGAAATGAAAGGTTAAAGGGTGAAAGAGGAAATGTTACAGGGGGTAGAAGATGATGAGGAGCAAGAAAAGGGGGAAGAAAAATTGATGGTTGAAGGAGATTGAGGAAGAAGTGCAGGCGGTAGATGACGAGGAGGATCATGAGAACGGGGTCGGAATGAATTAAGAAATGGTAAAAAAGTCAAAAATGGTAAAGTCAAAAATGAAAAGGATGAGGAGGAATAGATTTCAGAAGAGGAGAAGAATAGATCTTAGAAGTGGAGGGGACAGGAGGATGAGAAAGAATAAAAGTAGACGAGTAGAAACATTTTCTAGATGCTGTCATGGGTTGTTAACAAAAAAACATCTGATTGGCTGCTCTGTTGTTGCTAAGGTGATCTTGGTGGTTGCAAACATTTTACTAAGGTGCTTCGCTACTAGTGTGCATGTAAAGTGATCTGTGGGGTTGCTAGGGTGTCACCTTGGAGTTTGAAAATGTGTTTGGTGGTTGCTAATGTGGTAGTTAAGTGATCTTGCTAGGTTGCTTGGGAGTGGATAGAAGGATTTTTGTGGTTTGACAGCGGTGGTTGCCAAAGTGTCATCTTTGAGGTTGAGGGGCTAATATGGAGTAATATATGTGGTCCGAAGGATGTGATCTATGTGTAGATGTGAAAATATTATAAAGATATTATAAAGATGATGTTTGAAATTGTTAAGATGTGCCAAAGGCAATCTGGTGTAGTTGAAGTGATGCGGTGATTGTAAAGATGAAGAATGTGGTTGCAAAGAAGATTTGAGTAGTCCAGGTAAGGTCATAGTTTTATAGGGTAAGGTGATCTTGGTGGTTGCAATTGTTTCACTAGGTGATCTGGGTGGTTGCTATGGTGTGACTAAGGCAATATGTGTGTTTGCACCGGGGGTTTTTATATAAAAGCTGGGGCAGTTGCTTTATAAGATGCAGCTAATCTAATCTGGGGGTTGCTAAGGTGATTAGAGTAGAACAGCGAATGTGCTCTGGTGGTTGCTAAGGTGTGGCAAAGAGGATGTGAGTTGTCATAGATTGAATAAGGTGAAGATAAGGTGTAACTAGGGTAATTCTGGTGTGTAACTAGGTTGCTGATGTGTGATCTGAGTGAATTGTTGCTAAAGGTTGTCTATGGAATATGTAGCGAAGGGGATTTGAGGTGATTGGTTCGTTTGATTGGATTGGTTGCATAATGCCAAGTGTCCTGGACAGTTCCTATTGTTTGCTTTAGTTGTGTAGGGTTTTAAATTGCTCACCTAGTTTCTAAGGTCTGGGTGATTTTGGAGTCAGCTGTAAAAATATATGACCAGAAATTAATGCAAAAAATGTAAGGATCTACTAACAATGTACCACATGTTGGTCCATTTAGGATCATTGAAGTGGACATGACTTGGCTCGAGTCTGACATTGCGCTTTACACGCTTCTTGACAAGCTGCTGCTGGGCCCACTCCACCTGTTGGAAATCAGCAGCAATACAATCAACAGTTTTGGCGACTTTAATACAATTCCTGACCAAACAACTTTGATAAGTTTTCCTTAGTTGCAACAAAAAACAAAAAAATTAAAAATGCACCCACCAAATGCAAGATGCTCACAGCAGTGAACATTTGAATATTTTATGAATGTACAGCAACTTTTGATTATTACATTTTAGTTGCGTTAGTTGGACTGTAAACTCGGTAGAATAATTTATGTTTTATTCTAAAAAGAATGTGAAACGTTGTTTGCATTCACTGTATAATAGGATTCACTTTCTGGTGGTGCTTTTTGGTGTAAGTGCACAAAAAGCAAAGCAAGGCAATGTTTTATTTATTACATATTTAAAATAACATATATTTTTGTTACACTTAAATAACATTGCTGAACTGAAGATTTTGTGTTCAGTACTTTAAAAACCATTTATTAATTGCAGTTGTTATGGTTGTAATGTGGTATGGATGGCTTGGGAAATGAAACAAACAGCTTTTAGATCACACTGTAAATAAAGTTCATGGAGGTACTGGATTTTATTGTGTTTTTTACTTCCACATGATCAGAATGTGACAAACTAACACAATTTTACCATGTTTAAAATCTCAGTTTCACCTAAAATTATTATTACACCAAAATGCTTTAAATCAGTTTGAATCAAGTGAAACATTATTTGTATATTGGCAATAATGAGTATGAGAGTCAATGTGTCCTAAAAAAATACATTTATTAAGTGGAAACTGCTGTTCGGAAATGAAAGCTAAAGGTAAGGCATTGTTATTTCACACGGGGTTTCTTCTCTATTCCACTTTATAAACGTTATTTATTTTAGGACACCTTGACTCTAATCGTTATTACGACACATTATTGGTAATATACACATAATGTTTTGCTAGATTTAAAACTAATTTAAAGCATTTTTTATGTAAAATGATCAAAGTCTCAGCAACTTCTGCCATTGTCTGTCAGTGGGAGAGTGGAGAGCCAGGACCTGGAAGCGCAGCGCGACGTCAGACTAAACAAGCGGAAAGAGCTCAGGTCCTTAAAAAAGGAGGTCACTCCCCATGATGCAACCAAAAAAAAGGCCTCCTTATGATCTCCTCAAATTAAGCAGTCAACTCAATTATCAAATGGACTCAGATTCTAATAATAGATGTCTCCTCCACATGACAAAAGAGCATTTAACCTTATTTCTTATCACTCTACCAGTTAAACACAAAATAATAACAGCACTTCTCCTCACATTATTCCATTCTTTCCATTGTTCAAAATAAAACATTTTTCCCGTAAGAAGGCACAAAATAAAGTCAAGGAGATGTTGACATCCAGTGGCTGCATCACAGTAACCTTTACAGATCAGAACCAGCACATGAAACAATGAGCAATCAATAACATCCCATGTTTTTGACATGCACTGCCTTTCATCACCATCCATCAGCCGTAGATGGAACACACCAGGCCTCACAGATTCACTTCTCAGTGTCCTTTTGTGAGGACAACACATCCACTGAACAGCTGATTTATTTTAGTTCATTTCAGAGTGACAGCTCTTAGCTTGTGGAAACCAGACCCTGACACAGATGACTGGGCACTGCACTGGTACCCATGTCCCGGGGCACTGTGTGGTCAAATGCCCTTCAACAGCAGACCATACACTCTTTCATTAGCTGTCTAAAACCTCCTTGCGTTTCACTGCCTAGATGTTACAAATCAGAGCTTCAAGAAGTTCCTCCATCCATTTCAGACGTGTCTGAAAAAAAATGTTTCGATAGACACCAAAGTAGGCGCCATGGTTTATTGACCACAATGTATTCATTTTACAGATATTTTGCATGTTTGATGAGGTTAGAAATCAAATAAATGCAATCAGATACAAGTTCACATCAGACATGCTGTGGTTTTACTATATAACATCATGGACTTGTGTTACCTGGGGCACCACGATACCCTGGATGTAAATATTATGAGAATTTCTGTGATTTGATAATGTTGAACATTATTTAAGATTTTTATTTATTTCCTTGGGAAATATTTTTTTTCACTATTTCTGACTTCCTGTTTGAAAATAAATGTATGATAAAAACATTTTTTACGACTTTACAATTTTCTCAAATAAATAAATCTGTTACACTGTTTTGTAGCGATGCATCTTACAACTTTTTTGAACAAGCCCAGTTTCTTTTTTCACAGATTGCTTTTCATTACATTACAAGTTAATTCCACACCAGGCCTTAAATTGTATTCAAATTTGTCATTTGATCTGGAAAAAAAATTGAGAACGAACAGTTTTTTATGTTTTATAACAAAAACAAGTGTTGATACAAAACAAAAATTCATAAATCCCCCAAAAAACTTTTTGTTCCATTGTAGGATTTTTTATGCCAGAACAATGAAAATCTCATGTACCTACAAGGGTTATCCCTTCTTTTCACCACTAGATGGCACTAATTTGGGGTCTGTAAAATTAAACTGAAAGACGATCGCACATTTTCTCACATTTTAATTTTAATTACCTTGTAAATTATGTTTCAGAACTCCTTTAAAACCAATAATATCAAAGCTAATAACCTTGATAAACATACACATGATATTTAAAATCAAAATTAAACAATAGCTGGTTTGCGTCAGTACTACGTAATTCAAAACAGCCGCTGTGATTGGCACACACATTGTGTGTGCAGAGACTTCTAAACTTCGTTGTTTCCATGGTGCAAAAGTTATGGAGTGATGATGAAGTCTAAATACGTCTGAATTCTGTATCTGTAGCATTTCTCTATAAATAAATAAACACATTTATTTCATTTTAAGAGATTTGGCTCTACCTTGGGGTCCATGTGAATGAAGCTGTGGGCGCCGCGAGTGGCAAATGTGGATCTGCGCACCACCCGACTGTGATGGAAGTGATAGTGATGGTCCAGGCCTCCGATCTACACAATACACAACCAAGATCAGAAATACAGTCACAGTCCAATACAAGCCATTGACAGAGCCCAGGACACAATATTGTGCCCAGAGTTTATCGTAGATACCTGGATTAACAATAATCATTCTATTGACTCTTTATGTCACCGCTGGTGCTGTGCCCAGCCATAAAGGTACAGTTCTGCTAAATCACTTAAACCAGCAGCTTTTGAGAGAAGATAAATTTGATTTAAAGGAGCTTGAACCAGATCATGCAGAGACATTATTAAATCAGCTTTCAAACGATTAAATGTGAAGTTCTTCTCTTCTTCATGAATTTTCTTTGCCCACTTCTATCACCATGGGTTTCTGCTGGTGATCATCTCCAGTGCACTTCAGATTGTATCAATTAGGCTATAAAACATTAGATAGAGAATCATAAATTAAAATAAAAGAATACATTTAGATTTTCTCACAGATGGCTGCACACAGTGATTCCGCACATCTTCAGCATACCAATCTGACTGGAGCCAGCTCCACTATTTGAGAAACACTGTTCTGAAATCTGTTCATTGTTCAAAAATTCAGTGATCCATGGAATTCAACTGATCTGAACTTCTCTAATTTACAACCCTGCAGAGCTATGAATATTATCTCACACAGATGGATTGTAACTTCAGCCCAAATGAAAGATAAAGTTATTCTGAGTAGAAGGGCATATGGCACACAGAGGGTGGTCATGGCAGGCAGATCTAGCAGGCACATTTCCATCGGCCCCAAAATCTCACTGTTACACAAAACATTACCAGCAATTTAATACAAATTGATTAAGATTGCACGTCTTGTAGATAAGTGATGTTGAAACAAGCTCTGTGTTTTAAGTTTGGAACAGGTTCAAACATATATGGTCAATATTTCAGTATTGTATTGTATTCTTTTCCTACCTATGATAAATGGTCATTTTAGGGCTATGGCAACGTTTGACCCCCTCCAGTGACTAGGGTTCAGACACTTCTGTACAATGTTTAATGTTTGAGAAGCTGACCGATAGTGGAGTACTGAAGTGGCGCAGTAAGTGTGACTGTAGGCACAATACCATTGACATTGTTAAGTAACTATCACTGGCATTTTTTGTATAACAATTAAACTTTTGTCAATTTTATGTGCTTGCAACTGTAAACGGTAAGACTTGGATCTGAGTATCAACATAATTATCCAGGTGGGGTTATTGGCATAGCTCAAATAAATCAGATTTAACAAAAAAATTACATTTTGTCCCTTTGACATTAGTAATGATAAATGTCTTCTTAGAGAATAAGATAATGTTTTGGTTTTTTTTTTATTAATAATTTGCTATTTGTGAATGTTTAAAGCGGCATATAGTATTGCTTTTTCATTAATAAATACATATATAAAGCAATAAATACATATTTCAATATTTGTTTATAAATAATTTTAATTCTTCTTTTTTGTGCCCTTTTGTGATAATATGCTGTAATATATTTTCTTTTTAAGACGAGGCTGTGTCCAGCTGTTGCTTAATGTTAACAAACCACCTTTAAAGACCAAACCTCCAGCCGAAAGCCAGTTTCTTATTTACACCAGGTATCTTGTTTCTTATTATTGCTTTTAAAGGATTTGTTCAATTAAAGAAGCTGGATTGAACCTTGGTTCTTTAAGAGCATTTCCTGGATCCCTGACATTATTTTATCTCTGGTATTAGAAGCTTCTCTTAAAGGGAACGCCACCTTGCAACCTGTGTGAAAGACACCACTGAAGGAATCAATTGGGTTCTAATCAAAGAGATAAAAGAACTGTTGAGGGATTAAGAGTAACAAGATTATAGAGCTACACAAGACAGGAATGTGCTACAATGCCATCATAAGATGGACAATGCAAGATTGTGTTTAAATAATCGTGAAAATGATCAGGAACCAGATCTTAATTATTCTTAAATTCTTAATTATTTCAAAGCAGCCGGGACCAAACAAAGAAAAGGATATTAGGATGTCACCATGACAACAGAGGGTAACACACTATAAATGTCACTGCTAATGTCTTATTATCAAGAAATGCCATGTTCAGCGCATCTCACTCATCGGTCATCAACTCATCTTTCCGGTGACCATTGTGAATATTTTGTGTTCTGAATAAACCACAATTCAGCTGGCAAACCACTATGTTTGGAGGAAGACAAATGGTGCCTATATGAACCAAAACACAAAATCCCCATTATCAAAATGGTGTTGGAAACATTATGCTTTAGGGGTGTTTTACGATGATTGAGAGGGCCATGTACCATCTAATCTTGGGTGAAAACCTTCAAACGATGGGTACTGCAGTACAATGACCAAAATGCATTGTTAAGGCAACAAAAAGCACATTCACATCAAAAAGCACATTCCCTAGTTTGTATCCAGATCTTACAATTTCAAGTCTTCACACATTAGACTCCAACACTTACTGACTTTGAAAAAAATCCCTCCTTAGTTGCGAGCAATCTTAGTGCCTACAACAAAAATATTCTGGGGGAATGTCAATCTTTTGTGAAGGGGTCAAATATGTATGTCACATAAGAGGAAACCAGTTGATATGTTTTTTTGTGTGGATTCTTTCTCTCGTTGTTGTCACCCACACACCAACAATTTATTGTAATTACAAAAGTTAATTCTAGCAACAACATGAAAACCTTCCTTCCTGAGTAACATTTTAAAAACACTACATTGGCTACAGAATACTGCAGAGGCAGACCATGCAAGCTTTAATGTGTGTTTGGACTGGGTTGAGATGAAACAAAGAAAGGAGGACAGTCCTCAAGCTTTTTCCAGCGTTCAAGCTTTGAATATTAAGTTTATTGTTGATGATTCGTCCACATAAAAAGTAATAAATATGTTTCTTATTTTCCCTCGCTTTTTGGAGTCTTGGAAATTTATCCCTCAGATAAAATTGTAACTTTACTCGTGTTCAAGGGGTTAGTTAAATATGCGAGTGGAGGACATGGAGGATGAGGAATTATCAAGAGATGTGTTGTTTTTGGGTAAACTTTCCCTCCAGATGTCCCCAGGCTCCTGAGTACATTCCATTAGTGTGATTAACTTAAGCACGGCGTGCTGAATGCCATGGAACTATCCACACGGGGGTTTGTTTGGGGGATAAAGACACATCTCAAGGCAAATTTATAATGATTGAGGCACATATCTGAAGGTTTAGCTCATGTATGTAACTTTATTATACTAGCAGAACTTTAAGTGAACTTTGCATTTTTTCTAAGAAAAAATAACACTTCTTATAGGCTACAACAGGCTACAGCCTAAAACAATTATCTATATAGTATAAAAGAAAATCAATTCTTTAAAAAAATAAAAGTAAATCAAAATTTACTATCATGTATTAGCGTGTATTTACTATCATGCTAGCATAACTTTAGTATAATTTTAGCATGACTTTCCATGTGATATTATTGTATATTTATGCATTTGGTTAATGCTTTTTATTCTTCACTGACTGAGTCACAAGAAAGATAGAGAGCTAATACAGTTCCATTCTCATTGGAATTATACTAAAATTAGAAAGTCAAGGTGTTAGCGTTAATTAGCATGTTGCTAACATGATAGCATAAACTGGCAATTCTTGAGAAAAAAAACATGAGATTAATACAAATTAGCATATCATTAGAATGATGCTAGTGTACCATTAGAATGGTACTATATTGAATTTGAAGAGCACTAGAACAATGCAGGATTAAAATAGCAGGTCGTGATGTTAGGATGGCATTTCACTATCCTAATTTTGAATTGTAGCATTGTAGCATGACATGTCATTAAAATTATTGACTAGATGACTGATTAAAATGATTGATGTGATTATTGTAATTAATTTAAGCATGTAATTATTACAATGTTATCAGAAATGAAGATGCCATTAACCTGTGCTAAAAATTAGTTTCTGTGTCATTAGCATACTTTTATTAAGGGGATACTTTTGTCTAATCAGAAAGAAATTATGAAATAACTCGTTGATCACTGACTGGTCAATTGTTGAGCTCACTGATTGACCAAAAAGATTGTCATTAATGCGTCATTACATTGTGCAACACACAAACACAGTACAATCACATTCATTCTATTCAATTCCTATTTTCTTATTTTGACTTTCACATCGAGCACTATAAACCATCACATTCATTAAATAAAAATATCAGCATATTTTGTGTGGTATGTGTTCATCTTCTTTTGGTTTTTATGTGGAGTTGCATTTGCACTGAGCAAGTCTAGCTTGAAGAATTTAGGAAGAGTAAATGATGCAAATTGAGTGACGTCAAAAACAAGTCCAGTCAGACACATGAGGTCAGTGGAAACCTAAAGGTGATCTGTTGAGAGTAGAGAAAGTCATACTACTCGTATGACTTGGCAGAAAATGGCATAACCTTTGACCCCTGTGGAACCAAAGGGTTGAAATATTTTTTTCTCCCCAGTGATTAATGTTGTTAAGGCTGATAACCTGCACACGTCATTCATAACTCTAATGCACAGATATATCTTGTCAAAATGTGTCAATGAAAATGTTATTTATTAATTCAGGAGAATTTGGTGGCTGAACACCACTAACAATCGTTAAAGGTTTAACAGACATCGCAGTACTGTATTATTGGCTTTCTCGTGTCAATACCCATACAGAGAAAGCCATTTGGGTTAACGTCGTGGTTTTCTCTCGCTTAGCTTATACTACCAGTTCATACATAAAATATACTTGACGACTTTTGAAAACCCCATTTTGTCCGCAATAAAAAAAAAACACACGTACCTGACCAAAATTAGTGAATCCATACTTCAAAGCAAGGCTATCTGCGTCCCCGGGTCCTCCCGGGATCCGAACAGCCCAGTGGTTGGTGTACACGCGAGAAAGCGACGATTCCCAAACCCCAAAACTTACCCAAACAAACCCGAGAAGCACTAAACGCATAGTGCTCGTCAACAGTCCAGCGGATGATGTAAATGATTAACGTCCAAACTCATGAAAACACGACCATCAAACCTTCAGCTCGTGGAAGCGACAGATCCAAAGCATCCCGCGGAAATAAACCGATAGCTCAGCGTTATTCTTTCCCCTTCCCAGCTCCGCATCTCTTCTTACAGCTTCAAATGGGAGGCAAAGTTCAACAAACCCACAAATTTCGATCCCATTTCACAACAAACAGTCAATCGTCAAATATGAAGCTTTCGAGTTGTCTCCTGTGAAGCGAGAGAGCGCTGTTTACTCGGGTTGGCAATTAAAGCTTAGAAAAGTGTTTCCTGCATCTAAAGGGTTTTTCCTGACTAAAATCAGGCAGGTGGATCTGTGGGTTTTTGCATCATCTTTGTCTAAGATAAGTAAACAATACAAAGAGTTATTTCTCAAATTGACATATGATTGGTCCATGGTGTGATTACCATCTTCCTTTCACCTATTGGAGCTGGATAGTGGCAAACTAATCTAAAATATACAGTATTAACAAATCAGTTAAGCGATGCAATACATGTATCTCCCTCCACCTGTTCCAAACAGTTGCGTTACAATGTGAATCCATAGATTGCAGTAAGCACCTATAGATTCAACGGAAATGTAACTCTTCAATTTGTGACACTTCATTAAAAGATCATGAAAATAAGCCTTGCTCTATAATAAGGATCCAACCACAATCGTTGACTGAGACCCTTGAATTGCTCAGTGACATTGTTTTATTTTTAATATGTTGTTGGTCTATTTTTCCCCCAAACGTCATTACTCTATTTTGATAAATTTGAGTAAACAAGTTTCCTTTAGCACAAAACTTCCAAACTTTCATAAAGCACATCAAAAGCATACCAACATTAACATTTCAAATCCAGATTTTAAAATGGAAAGATTTATTTAAAAATGTGTAAATTACTTTACCAAAAATGTGCCCTTGTTTTTTTTTTTTACAAAATGCTACAAATCCATATAATCAATATAAATCTATGAATCTCTTCTGGTTCCTGAATAGATCTGTAAAACAGTATCAGAACCCACGTGCAGATGTTGGACTCACTGCTCCGAAGATCCGAAGTTTTCCGCTGCCCTATCAAGTGAGTCCGCCTCCCGCACATTTCGCCTCCTGGTGACTTTGAGATGACTTCATTGACTGTGATCAGCTGGAAAATGGCCTGAATCTTTTCCATCTTCATAGAAAGGTTATAAAACGATTAAAAACAATAAGATAAGATAAGATTATTCTTTATTAATCCAGAAGGAAATTATTTTTCTAGTGACTGCTTGTAAAAAAAAATATAATACAATAGAATAAATAAAAATATATAGAGAACTAGCAGCTATCAACTTTACAGAAAGGTGTTGAATTATTGATACTGCACAAATAGTTATTGCACATGTATGTTATTGCACGGTTTATGTATTGCAGGACATGATAAGGCTTTGTTGATGATGCTGTCAGAACCCGAATTAAGGGGGAAGAGTTGTACAGTTTGATTGCCATAGGTATAAATGACGTCATGTGGCGTTCGGTTTTGGACTTTGGCGGTCTCAGTCTGTGGCTGAATGTGCTTCTGTGTGACATCAGTGTCTCATGTAGTGTCCATAATGCTGAGAAGTTTCTTCAGCATTCTCCTCTCTGATACATCAACTAACGACTCCAGCTCCACTCCAATGACAGACGCCGCTTTTCTGATGAGCTTGTTACGTCTGTTGGTATCAGCTGATTTTAATCTGCAGACTACTGCAGAGAAGATGATGCTGGAGACCACTGAGTGATAAAACATCAGTATTTTTAGGACATTAAAGGACCTAAGTCTCCTGAGAAAGTACAGGCGACTCTGACCTCTTTTGTGCACAGCATCTGTGTTCTTTGACCAGTCCAGTTTATTGTCAATGTGAACACCCAGGAATTTATAGCTGTCCACAATGTCCACCTCACTGCCCATGATGTTTATAGGGTTAGTGATTGTCCTCCGCTTCCTAAAGTCTACCACCAGCTCTTTAGTTTTTGAAACATTGAGCTGCAGGTGATTTAGTCCCCACCACTCCACAAAACTGTCGAACACCTTCCTGTACTCGGTCTCCTGGCCTCTCCTTATGCAGCCCACGACAGCAGAATCATCGGAGAACTTCTGCAGATGGCAAAACTGTGAGCGGTGTCGGAAATCTGAGGTGTTGAGTGTAAACAAGAAGGGGGATAAGACTGTCCCTTGAGGGGCCCCTGTGCTGCTCCTTATGGTGTCCAATGTGAGGTTCTGCAGCCTCACATATTGTGGAGGACCTGTTAGGTAGTTTGTAACCCAGGTCACAAGGGAAACATCCACCTGCATGTTATGTAGATATCTTTAAAGCATGCATCATATAGCCACATATATAATCCACGATATCTGAGTTTTTCTTTTTAATATAATCAGATATACATTGTATTTTCAACTCAAGATATAAATTTCCAAGTGTAAAGATGAATGCGGATATCTCCAAAAAATGATCCTCCTAGTGAAAACTATAGTCTCAACAACATTGTAGAAACCTCAACTGCAATTGTGTCTAGTCAACAGTTGGCGATATCTGTAAATGGAAGTCAAAACGGAGTTGCAACTGGAATTGGTATTACCTGTTAAAACTGCTTGTCATAGCGGACAATTATTCCATGACATGAAGGTGCTTGGTCAGCAAAAGTTCAGGAGCATTTAAAGGGCTCTTATGTTAAATAGAGTTGGTTTTCATGAGTATTTGAAACTCAAATGCATACAATTAACTTTTAGTATGTTGCAAAGAATCCATTCAATCTGTTGGACAGAAGCATCTAAGCTTATATGAAAAGTGATGGAAGTTACTTGCTCCTGATAAAATTAGACTTTCATATGTTTTAGATTCATTTACACACAATGGAAGTAGTTCAAGCCTTTTATTGTTTTAATATCGATGATTTTGGCATACATCTCATGAAAACCCAAAAATTAGCACATCATGAAAATGTTCTCTAAACAAGCTATTAACCTAATTTTATTTTAAAAGAGGATGTTCAAGACTGATGATGTACTCATATGCAAATTTGTTTCCTTCTGGCTTTCTGTGCTTGGTTAACTCAAGTTGCAGTTATGTTTCAAGAAATAATAGCCTATCCCAACCTCTGTCTGTACCACATGTCTTATTCCTGGAAGACTGTAATCCAGACTTTGTGAGAGTGTAGAGGTGAGTCTTTTAATGGAAGGTGAGTGAAGCTATAAGGAACGTGATTGGTTTCGGGAGTGATTGGAGAAAGTGGATTCGGGTGATTCTTGTGAAGGTTGTTTGGAGAATGGAGCTCATGGGCATGATTCCAGTACCTGGATGTAAATGCTTTTTGCTACTGTTTATTTGGGCACTTTAACATGGCTGCACTGATTTCCATAACGGCTTTGGGGGGTTGCTGCTTGATTTGCACTTAAAGAGATTCCTTTAAAACAGCAGAAAACATACCCTTCACAAAATGTTAATCTCAGAAGAAGAAACCTCAGAAAAATCTACATACAGTTCATGGACTTGCTAAATGCAAATTTATTTAAGGATTATTCAACTTTTTTATGTGGACAAAAACATTATCATATAGAACCACACACCTGCTTTTGACAATGTAGGTCAATTTTTTTGCCCTTATGTGTAGCCAATAAAACCTCTGTGTAGCCAATAAAAATGTGGTTTAAGAGATTTCCAGTAGAATGTTAATCATTTTGTTTTGTGCAAAGATTGACAACCGATCTGAACAATGGTGGTAGAAGCTTCACATGGACATTTGTTGATTTGCCATTATAAACAATACACAAAGCAATATTTCTCTGGGCTGTGTTAGAGAACATCACATCTGCTGAACATCCTGAAGAAAAATGAAAGTTGATGCCAAAAGGGATTTTCAGGGATCACAGAACAAAAGGCTGAACTAAAAGCAAATAAGATTAAAATTCTTCTTCTGCTCAGTAATACAAACAAAGATGTCATAGCATTCTCTTCCACTGTAAATAGTTTTATTTTAAATTGTGAATATTATACATTTCACTTGTGACTCGATTGTTTGAAATGATTGAAAGGGTCTGAAAGGATTGTAAGTTTTTTAGCGTTTACTCTGTGGTACAACCAATGAGCGAGTTTGACTGTTAACTGAAAGATTTATGGTTCAAACCCACTCAGTTCAGACCCAATTTGGGCCTTTCTGGGTAACGTCACAAACCTGAAATATACAACACTGAGATTAAGAATATCATGTTCTACTGACTGAGCTTGACAGGCAGTGACATAGGAGCTCTGGACATTTGTGAGCGCTGTCTCTATAGTGAAATCAATTAGTGTTTTTGGCTGTAACCCAAAGGTTCATGGTTTAAGCCAACCAAACGGCGTGCAGACTTTTTGTCCAATGACCAAAATAAATGATTTTGACTTAAAAATAATTTGATATTTTACTATAAACTGCTGTTCATCATCTGGCATGTGACAATTTCATGGCATTGAATTAAAATTTTACATTTAAGTAATTTCAACTGTTCCAAAAAAAATCTTTCGTCCCTGGGTGGGCTCGAACCACCAACCTTTCGGTTAACAGCCGAACGCGCTAACCGATTGCGCCACAGAGACTGTACATAACTCAATAGTAATGGCGTTTAAGAGCATGAAACAACAGACGATACTGAAGAAAAGCTCAAAGTATTATAAATAAAGTCTCCTCCAAAAGGGAAAGTAAACATTGCACTGTTTACAACAATTAATTTAATGAGATAAAATGCATTTATTTAACCCCAACGAGTGTTACTTAAAGTGTCACTGATTTATTGCACTGGTCTGCACTGCCTCCTCGTGGACATTGACATAATTAAGTAAAAAATGAAAAACAAAATTTTGATATTATTACACTTGCCACTTCAGTTATGAATCATCAGCTCTGCTTTTTACGAAATATTTGTTTTCTATTATATGTCAAATTAAACTTATATAGAACAAATCAAAGTTATGAACGCAAAGTAAAAAGTCCCTCGTCGCTTAAAGGAGAGTCGCTGCGCACTTGGCTTTTGCTCCTTTGTTATCGGTAGGAAACCAGAAGCGGCCATTCAACATCAGAAAATAGGGGGGAAAGAGGAACGCGATCCGGGTACAGCCAAACGATGACGACGAATGAGTCGTCCACGCATTATCAGCACTTTACTAAATTACAAATTTATGATGCATTTATATGTGTCATGCATTTACATGTGTTATAGGTTAATATGTGTCATATGGCATCAAAAGTACATCTAAAGGGATATATAAAAAGACATATCGCCCAACGTGGGGCTCGAACCCACGACCCTGAGATTAAGAGTCTCATGCTCTACCGACTGAGCTAGCCGGGCTTACGGCTGAATATAACATCCTACAATTAAACAATTTGGATTGATGACCATAGCATTAACTTACTGATATGGAGTACAATCGGTTTTTAAATTAAGTAATTGTGGGTGAATACTTCGTTATGCCGTTTGTGGGTCTGTAGAAATTAATCGTGATCGCGAAATCCGTTCAAGAGCTTTAGAAATACTCCTAAGCCAGGATTAATAACAACGAAGAAAAATGTCACATTTTCTTAAGTCACTTGATCGTAAACTAAAAGTAGCGTTACCCTAATTCCGTTGACTGTGTCCTTAAACGTGCGAAAGTCGCGCATGCGCATGTAATGCGAGCTAAAATTACCACGTTTTCTAAACGCAACAAACTAATGGATCTGAACTAAATCAAGTATTTTATTAATTTAAATTGCATCTAGGTGTATAACTCGAAATCGTACCTCATTATGTTATACGACTAAAACATTAACGCAATGAATCTGAGTCTCCTCCAAAAGATAAAGTAAACAGTACACTGTTTACAGTTATTTACTTTAATGACATACCGTAAACGGACTGCGATAAACTGGCGACCTGTCCAGGGTGTACCCTCGCCTCTCACCCAATGTGTGCTGGAGATAGGCACCGACAGACCCCAAAAGGGAATAAGCGGGTTAGAAAATGAATAAATGACCATCGAGATTTTACCAAATGTTTACCAAAATGTGCTTGAATAAGCGAGAATCTCTCACCTGTGGAGAGATCTTTAAACAGCTGTTGGGAAATCTGAAAGACCTGGAGGAGTCTGTAACGGAAGCGTGCTTTGATGTGTCAGGTGATAGGTGTGTGATATATTGTTAAATTTCATTTTTTCTCTTCTTTTTGAAAACAAGGGAATATATTATGCGAGTAGCAAAAAATGTGTCAATGCAGTACTTTTCTGTGAGAAGTTACAAATTGTGTAGATGTACCCTCAATATGGGTCACAGTCGCACCTCAGGGTATTCATGTGTATCGTTCAGGGGTGAAAAGAGTACAAATATGTTTCAAACTGTCAGGGGGTCCATTAGTGGACCATTTCACCTCCAAAGGTACATTCCCTTGAGTGACTAAGGTAGTGTTATGGTTTTGACGGTATACTTATATCGATACCACTTATCGATCCGCAATAAACGGTACTCTTATCGGTACTTTTCGTTGTGTTTTAATAAAAATAAATAAATAAACACATTAAGAACATAAATAACAACACTTTATATTTTTGAATGCTAAATAGTTATCTATTCTAAACCGATTCACCTTGGCGTTGAGGACCATATCCTTTTGTGTTTCCTATATTTTTTATTTGTCCATTTCATTTGTCTGTATTGTTAATATTATATATTGAGTGGACACGACTAATTAAAAACAAACACTGGTATTTATCTACTCCACATAATAAACAACACTGACTAAAATAAAATTTAGTGAATTATCGTACACCTGTGCAGATATAAAAAAAGCTAAATAAACATTACCTAGCATTAATTCCTTGACCAGTCTTGTGTAATTTGCCAAATTATTTATAATTCCATTATTTGTAATCTGATGCTCGAAATCTGCAATAAAGTAAAGAGAGTCAAACAATCCAAAGTATGTTTCAAGAAGATTATACTTCTCAAGAAGATATGCAACAAGATTTTTTTCTCATAAATGCGGAAACACAAGCAATCGATCAAAACAAAGTTAATTATGTGCAGCAGAGAAATGCCAGGCTTCTACTTCATTATCCGTCCCCTCAAGTATGCTGTGTAAAACTAACATCAGATAAGTTCTCTCTAAATCAGTGTTATAATATTCAAAATGTAATAAACACTTTCAGATAAGTTCAAAATATTAGTATAGAGAGACACAGAGACCTAAACGATCATCTCTCTGTTTAATGCGATGGATTTTCTTGGGTAGGGATGAGTTGAGATCTGTGCTTTTGTTGTTTGACTCGTTTCTCATTTTCATACTGCACATAATTAACTTTGTTTTGATTGATTGCTTGTGTTTCCGCATTTATGAGGAAAAATCTTGCTGTACTTGTTGCAATGAAAATAGACTTCCTCAAACAAGTTTGGGCAGTTGTGGCCTAGTGGAAAAGGTGATTGACCAGAGATCAAAAGGTCGCCAGTTTGATCCCCAACCCCACTGGGAGATGAGGGTGGGAGGAGTGTTGAAACTCCTTGTCAACCATTGTCTGTGGAGGCCTTGAGCAAGTCGCCAGTTCCCCACATGGCTGCCCACTGCTCCCGGTGTGTGTTACGGTGTGTTTGTTCACTGCTGTCTGTGTGCACTTGGATGGGTTCAATCCAGAGCACAAATTCTTTTTATAGGTCACTCCATACTTGGTCCTAATGTCACTTTCACTTTGTGCGCGAGCTCTTGTGCTGCTTGAACTTTCTTTATTGCAGATTTTGTGCGTCAGATTTCAAATAACAGAATTCCAAATAATTTCACAATTTACACTTGACAAGTGGCTTGTCAAGGAATTAATGATTCATGATAAGTTTTTTAGCAATAAATATGTTTTTTTTTTTGTTTTTTTTTCTCCAGTACCTATATAGAACTGTTAACGTCAGAGCTTACCGATACTCCGGTCATTCATAATTAGGCACCAATGGCTGATTAAGTACCGGGTTTTGGTACCCATCCCTATAAAGGAGTAGGCCAAAGTTTATGATTATATATAATTATTATATTTATATATAATCATAAATACGTCTGTCACAATAAACAAATGGAAACTTGTGGAATCACTCTGCATGCCATCAGTGTCCCACAAACTCGTCTGGTTTTCCAAGGAAAATACCAAAGGTGTCAGATGTACGGAGAACGAAAATGAAAGTGCATGATAAAAGCGTGCATGATCAATGTTGACATGAGAACACTCTACTGCAGACATGGAGAGAGTGCACAGCCTTTTAACGGGTCTGGTGAGTTCAATATCCACTGTGTCCTTTTAAAGTGTATATAATGTTAGACTCACATAAATTATATGATTTGTTTTGTAATACAAGGCACTTTGATCATTTTTGCTTACTTTCGTCAAGAACCAAAGTAAAATATGATAACATAAAAACATGTATTTCTGGTCTTTTCACTCTAAAACTCTTAAAACTGTTCCTTTAACATCTAAAGCTTAACATTCTGCTTCATACGGATAGGTTGAACACATAATAGTGATGTCGTGAGAGGGAATGAGTGTAGAGCAGAGAGAGGAAATATGCTGGAATGAAAACTTGAAGATAAAACATTGAAATAAGCATCCATTTGGGGAGATAGAAACTATAGAAATGTTTTTACTTCATGTAATAATTTGTCAAAAATTGATTGATTGTCTTGTTTCAACAGCAAATAAATCACACTTCACTTGTTGCTGCAGAGAACTCTTTAGCCTCAATCTCGCTCCTGCTGCTTATTCTTCTCTTTCTGCTGATAAAATTGAGTAAATAAAAAACAGCGAATAACCTATAAGATAAACCAAACTTGGAGTCTTAAAACAGCACAAACAGCAGCATATCCTTAACCAAAGTTTAATCAGCTGCTGGGTTTACAAAAAAAAAAAATCTGGATTAGATTAAAAAAGCAAATTAACCAGAATCTCAAATGAAAAACACAAAATAGCCAAGCGTCCTACTAAAAAGGCCCTAAACAATCTGAATATGGGTAAAAATTTACCAAAATAATATAACGCACAAGGGACCCTGTATCTAATGTAAGAGACAAAGAAATGCAGCTTCAAAGTGAAAAATATCTAAAAGCAACCCAGTTTCTATGTTAATACCAGAAAAATGAGCAACCCAAGGACATCTTATGCCTTGAAAGCTGCAATAAAAGTCTCTGTCACATAATAGCGTAAATGTGTAAATAATGTGAAAAAAAAAACAACAATACCCTCAGCCCAGCATGTGCATTATTAAACAAATGTAACAGTTAAACCAGCATTTGTGGTTTGCCAGCACTTTAGAGTCAAATATACAGGACTTTTTTTTACAGGATTGTACTGTAAATTGTACAGGTTCATTTAATTTGTTTATAACTCTCTAATTAGCATATTTTTGTTGCTAGAAAAACAGTTCGTAACTGTCTAATTTAAGGTATGTACTGGAATAATAGTTTTAATTTTAAAGATTAACTGGAAATTTTACAGTAAGCTGTGTTTGACAAAAATTACCAACAAATATATAGCAGTTATTAGTTTTACAGGATTGATCTGTAAATTGTCCATATTTTAATAAGGTTTTTACGGTTTGTAGCTGTCTAAATGCATGTGATCCCATTGGTTTCTTACAAAAATGATCCAAAACATTTAAAATCATGTCTTTTCTATGATATTTTTTTTTACTTTTATGACAATAAACAATGTATATAAATCAAATTTTAACAGTTAAATTTAAAATCTGTAAAAGCTATTCCATTTTTTCACTGTACATTTTGTTACGTGTTGTCACGTTTTGTGATAAGTCTATTTCTGTAGAATTCATGTGGTACTTTGCTGTACTTTGAGTGTACTTAATGTCACAATTTATGTTTGTTATAAACAGAACTCTTGAATCTCTGCAGGTGGAGAATGTTTGGAGCTTCTTGGGGTTCAGCAGCTCAACGGCTGGAAATGATTCAGTCAATCAGAATCCAGAAGATTCATCTGAGAGTTCAAACAAATGTATGATTGAATCTGATGTGTGCTGGGGCTTGCTGTGAGATGTTTCAGCTGATTAAATCAGACCTGATCAGAACATTTTAGACCAGAGGAATAATTCAAAACAGAGCAGTTCAGTGGAGACTTAGATGCTCTGAAACAGAACATTCCTCATGCGACAACGGTTTACAGAAAAACAGCAATTTTGATGTGGATTCTGATCATACGAGAGATATGTGAATATAGTTTATTTGCAACCTTATTGTAGAGCTTTATAGACTGCTAAACGAACACGGACTCAGCCTAACAGTCTCTGAACATAACAAGATGTTAAGTTATTTTCGTATCTTTGGTCATGATTTCTTTTCCTGAGATCCTGTTTTCTGTACATTGAACACTTACACAAGTCCAACCGTTCCTTCTGTGAGATGTTTCACACTCCTTTTACATTGGTGAATAATGCTCTGGTGTAGCACAGAGCATTCACTTGGAGACTGACCACTTCATGTTTGTGAGCTAGAGGAATCTTCAGCCATGAACTTTCAGTGCACTTTCACTGCAGTTACGGGTGAAAATGCAGCTTTTAAAGCTAAATTTAGCTTTAAATATAAAAATGCTTTAATTTTAATAACTTAAATAAATTAATTTACAATTTGTGTAGGATCAAGTAATTTTATGATAATATTACCGAACAAAAGCAGTATTCTACAGCTATTAGTTTACTCATCAAGCTAATTTGCTCTTTTCAGGTGAAGTTCGAGCCACAAGGGATGCATCACTGTTCCGGGAGGAAACAATCTCACGTCCGTCTCAATCCTCAGTCACATTACAATCAGGTCTCGATCTGTTCTGTCAAATAAACCAAAAGAAAATGGTAGTATTGAATAGTTTCAAATGCTCAAAGTAGGGATTATAACACGTAGATCAGGCTTTTTGATGGACAGTGTTTTACATGCTTCAAATCTTTAAAACATGGGTTTTAGGCTCTTGAATATTGAAATGATTTTATCTTAAGCTCAACATCTGCATTTTCAAGTTTTTTGATTTTGAAACCAAGGCATTTTTCACCGGTGGTAAGAAAAATGAACGTTCTTTCTGCTGTAAGATGACACAAATTCAAACATGGAAATTCCAAGAAGATGTTAAGTTATTTTCATATCTTTGTTCATGATTTATTTTCCTGAGATCCTGTTTTCTGTGCATTCACACTCAACCGATCCTGCTGTGAGATGTTTGATACAGCATATTGGTGAATAATGCTCTGGTGTAGCAGACAGTATTACACAATTCACTTGGAGACTGACCACTTCATGTTTGTGAGCTAGAGGAATCTTCAGCCATGAACTTTCCCACCCTGCAGTTACGGGTGAAAATTCAGCTATTGTTTTTAGCTTTACATATAAAAATGCTTTATTTTTAATAAACTTAAATGATAAAGTAATTTACAATTTGTTTAGGATCAAGTAATTTTATGATAATATTACAGAACAAAAGCAGTATTCTACAGCTATTAGTTTACTCATCAAGTTAATTTGCTCTTTTCAGGTGAAGTTCGAGCCACAAGGGATGCATCACTGTTCCGGGAGGAAACAATCTCACGTCCGTCTCAATCCTCAGTCACATTACAATCAGGTCTCTATCTGTTCTGTCAAATAAACCAAAAGAAAATGGTAGTATTTACCTCAGAATAGTTTCAAATGCTTAAAGTAGGGATTATAACACATAGATCATGCTTTTTTGATGAAGAGTGTTTTATATGCTTCAAATCTTTAAAACATGGATATTAGGTTCTTGAACATTTAAATGATTTTATCTCAAGCTCAACTTTTCAAGTTTTTTTACTTTGAAACTAAGGCATTTTTCACCGGTGGTAAGAAGAATGAACATTCTTTCTGCTGTAAGATGACACAAATTCAAACATGGAATTTCCAAGAAGACATTAAGTTATTTTATCTTTGTGAGCGTTCACGATTCCCTAAACAACCCAGTGACATTTTTTACAGAGATCCTATTTTTCAGTGCATTGAACACTCACATAAGTCCAACGGTTAGTTTGCAGAAATACTTTCTGCAAACTATAGTGTAGCTCTCAAGCTCTTGCATTATTTGGGCATTAAACAATTGGGCCATTGCCATTTTGAATGCCAACTGAAAGGTTTTTAACTGTATCGTGTATTTGCATTGAGTGCCTCTGACACAATTCTGTATTGAACAGCTTTGACACAATCATTCTGTCCATTTACATTTGCCTCAACTTTCTTGGGACATCCTCTGGCACCCACACATTTGTGTCTTGTATTGATAGACACCCTCAGGAGGTTCGGCACCTTCCTTGTACATTTGCATTTCATTTGAGTTCCTTTAACACCTCTTTTCCATTTATAAACACTTAAACACCTAGACACACTAGGTTAAGATTTGAAGGTTGGTCAGAGAAGACCTCTGGTCAAGCATTACTTATTTTATGTATTGGGGTAATTTGATGTATTGGCTGGCCACCCAAAGACTGCTACGCCAAATACACCAAAATCTAACACCACTTTATGATTTTTTTTCCATTAGCTTGTTACTCAAGCCCCAATGAAATTGCTTCAGTTGAGAAGATCAACATCCTAGTGAGATGTGCTGGAAAGATAACAGAAGTGGAAATTTTCCCGCTGGAACGCATAGCTACCTTACTGAAGGACGCCTGTGAAAAAGCAAAGAAGAACCCAAAGAAAATGTGTCTGGTTTTTGACGGTAAATCCACTCTATACTGTAAAAATATTTGGCCTCTTAAAATGCTTACAATAACTGGACAATTAACCTATTGAATGTCAATTCAGCTTTAATTTCTGTTAAGTGACTTTACACACTAAAATCACAACAATGTTAACAGTTATTTTTGCAGCTATCAATTTCTTCCTATATTATTCACAGGTATCCATCTAGACGTGGAGAAAACTGTAAGAAATTACGGTCTGCGAGGAGGTACCACAGTTAATCTGATTCACATGACCTAAAATGTACAAGAAAATGGTTTTAAACTACTAAACCTTTGACTATTTAACCTCATGTTTCTTTTTTGATTTGTTATTGAATGTATTTTGTTACCAAAAAATCCACAATTTTCCTGTAAAAAGGTGGAAATTGTTTGTATGTATTTTTTGTATGTATTTGTATGTATTTTTTTATTTTTTGCTTATGCTTGCAAAATGAGTGTATATTTCAGGCTGTGTTTGATCCAGTGTACAGGAGATTCAATGCGGAGCACTGGAACCATGATCCCACCATCCTCATCAGGAAGCCACATGTGCACTCTCTGTCTGTCATAGACTTGCTCTAATCATGCCCCCAGTTGCCAGTGGCAGTCTATCTTTTTCAAATTGTTTCATTGATATGACTATATCGCTATTGTGTCGGTATGAGTATCGGAATTGAATCGATACAAGGCCACCAAGATCGATATTTAGGCTATGGTTTTTAACAAAAAAGATTGTTAAAACATTGATCTCTCTCCAAATCTCTCTGCTGCTTTTATCTCTTTCGACTCTTCTGGTCTGAGCTGCACACATCAAAAACAGAGCTAGGTGCAAATCCCATCAGTCACTGTGGGTGGTAACATCACACACTTGTATAAATATTTTTTTTTACTGAATTTTATATAGGCTATTATTGGAAAGTTGTAGCATAGTGGATAAGGAGATTGACTTGAAATCAGAAGGCTGCTGGTTCGATCCCCAGCTCCACCGGGAGACAAAAGTGGGGTGAGTGTTGAAAGCTTACTCTCTCCCACTTATGACAACCAAACTGTGGTGGCCTTGAGCAAGTAACCAGTTTCTCCCTCTGCACCCTGTGCACTGCTGCCCACTGCTCTAGGTGTGTGTTCAAGCTGTGTTTGATCACTGCTGTGTATGTGTGTTCACTTGATGGATTATATGCAGAGCACAAACTCATTTTATGGGTAATTCTATAATTCTTTTTATTACTTTATTACTGCTTTCATTATTATATAAGTGTGTGGTTTTTTAAGAGTTAAATGGCAACAAGTTTCTTGTGTAATTTTCAAATGATAAGCCTCTCTTTTTGTTTATCTAGTTAAATGTCTGGGTTCATTTAAATATAATGTTGTAATTGTGGAATAAATTAACGTTCAGTATAAAGGTTCTGAACGTTAAGATGATTTTAAAGATCTTAAATCTAAATCTCTGATTTAAGCTTAGCTCCATTGTATGTCCATTTTTTTTTTACATTTATTTAGGTTAATTATGGAAATAAATTTTCTTTTAACATTACTTGTTTTTAGTTCTCCTTTTAATCAAAGTCTATGCATGATCATTTTTAAAAACTCATTTGCTGTCTTACTGCTGAAAAGGGGGTTCAATCTCAAACCCGGGACTACCCCCTCCTGCCAATCAGTTTAAGATTTAACCCCTTAATGCTGGAGCTTCTATTGGAACTTTCTCAATGAAATATTTTCAATTCGGTATAGGTATTAGTATCGGATCATTCTAATACCTGCAAGATCGCCCGGCCCTAATACACACAATTTAAACAACGTAGTTGCAAGGAAATAAACAAATATATTAAATGAATGAAAAATAAACACGGTCAATTATGTTAGGGTGAAAAAAGATATAAAAAAACGCGGAAATTTTACTACAGACAAAAATGCCAAGAGTTGTTTGGATGAGCCGATTCAAATGATTCGAACTATATACACGAAAAGCCAGCTCGATCTGAACTTTAAACTAAGCTAAAGAGAATTTGTTTTAAAATGTTTTTTAATCCAATCAAACATTCTCTTTTGGCAAAGTTAACAGAGTTGATTAAACAAGCGATGAAGTAATTTTGCTGAAACGATTCAAATGGCTCGAACAAATGAACCAGAATCGTCAGATCTGAACTGTAAACACGCGGTTGTAGCAAAACCACGTGATAATGGCGGAAATTGTGATACTTAAGAGTGTTTGCAGAGGAACACTAACATAATCGTCTCATTTCTTTTTCGGTATCTTTGTCCGAGCTTTGGGTTTTCTGCTTTCGCTTATTTCAGTTTTGCCCCCATGAGTTGCATCGACGGCTCCCGACTGAATTAGGCTCTTTATCGAAACTCCGTGAGTATTTTCCGCTTTTAGCTCTTGAGAAATTATTTGTTGCACATGTGTGTAAAGAGTGTGCTGTTAGCTTGATCACTTTTTTATAATCTGCGTGGTTATTAAGTTAACGTTTCAACGTTTTTTACCAAATCAAACAGATAACGATACATGTGCAGTGCTCTTTTCCAACCTATTAAATAGTTTCAATGCATGGATAGTGGAGTTATGTGTGTTGTAACATATTACTTCAGTCCATGTGTTATCGCAAATAATCACGGTTTCATGTTATATAAGATAATACATTAAACCGGTTTACATGAATGATGTAACTATGTTCTTATTTCATAATTTCCTAACTTGAGTTTGTGGCTGGGGTTTGTAAAGAATGGTAGACACCGGGGGCTAAAGCATGGAATTATTTAGGAATGCAGATAAACAAGCCCTAGCATACTCCTATGCACGCCTTCTTCAATTATTTTCGACAAAAATCACCCATTTCCTGTTACAAAAGCATATAGGGGGTAAGGTATTTATTTATTTGCTAGTCTTTTTTTGCCGCTGTAAAAAAGTAGGCAAGTAGGTGCACTGATCAAACTTGAAGGCATTTAAAGCAGTACATGGTACGGATAGTAAATTATGGATATCCATATTAGTATGTTTTGTTTTTTGTTTTTTTTTTGGGGGGGGGGGGGGGGTTCAACAATACTTCAGATTGCCTTCTTAATTTACACTATTAAAAGTAAGGACGCACTGTTTTACATGTAAAATAGCACACAGTTAGTTAATTATTGAACAAGTATACATAAATATTACATATTATACTCATTCCTCAAGTACGACAACTATATTGTTACAGCAACTTGCTGTACAGATTGCGTTGGACAAGTCTCCAAAAATACTGATTTGTGTAGAGTCAAAGTTGTTCCACAACAGATTAGTGGAAAATTGTACACTGCCTGCTTGAGATTATGTTATTAATATTCAACATTTAGCAACCAATCGGAGCAGACAACAATTTATACTGAAGATTTAGAGCATGTTCACATATGCCACCAGAATAGTGTGCACCTACACACACACTATAAGGTGAATTGGTTGTAATCTGCACATCTTCCCCTTGATGAAGCTCTTTGCTTATATTTGAAACTACTCCCTGAGCTATCAGAATGTGAGTCATTTTGTTCCTGGAGAAAATATACCCAACTACCCAATACAGGCCTTTACACACTGAGAATGAAATTAGGTTCAAGAAGGTGAATATTTAATGCATGAATTTAACAACGAAATTAATCCCTTCCAGGGTAGCTTTCGTATCTCAAACATTTCGTATCTCGAAATAAGTTTTATAAGTAAAACCCCTAATCCGTGCAATGGCTCTCAGAAACAATAGTATAAGTTGCTTATAAAATAAAAAACAGAGCAAAAAAATGTTTTTCAACTGAAATATGTTAATCAATGAACAGAACAAATACAAAGTGCAGTTCATGATGCATTTAAATTGAGTTCTTTTTTTCTAACAAAGGGAAGTGTATGTACATTGATCTTCATCTCAGTGTTGCGTCATTCCTCAGGTCTGTGTTTGATTCCTCTTTCATTCTGTTCCCAGTTTGTCCTGAGGTCAGATTTCTTATTATGAGTTCGTAACGGAAGAATCTCCAGAGCAGAAATTGGTCCTGAATGCTGCCAAGATGGCCGCTGCAAAGAAAGGTAAGCACTTCCTCCTGTTAAGACCCTAGTCTAAGGGTGGGGACATAACATATATGGTGGACCAGTGTGTTGTTATGGTATACAAAAGCTATTGTGTATTTTTCAAGATAGCTCAACTGGGACTCAAAGCTCTTTGTGTTTTGGTGGTGCCATCCAAACTTTAGCACATTCAGGGTTTTCTGCATAAAAGCTTGCTTCTTGCTGCAACAGTAAAAAGCATGAATGGCAATTGAACGCATGTTACTGAAGAGTTTTTGCTGTGTTTTGTTGGGGAAAAATCACACCATGCTGAGTTTAAACTGCTTTTCTAAACACGTCAATCAGCTTATCACGCATTCGGAAGACCTGCTGCGAGTCCTTTGTGAGGAACAAGACCCGGAGAGATTTGCTCAAAGCTGAAAAAATAATGAATTGTAGCTCGGCTGGGGGGGAATGGGGACTCAGCAGCTGCTGAACATGTGTTTGTCCTGATTCTGATCATCAGGAGACAAGGGATTCCAGCTCCTTCCGTGTCCATCTTTGAAGCCTTACAAAGTTTAACAGTGCTTTACCGAACAATCCGATGTTTAATTAACATGGTGCATGCCATAATTATCCAAAGGACCCTCTAATCTAATAAATAATAAATAAAAGTGACTTACACAGTTGAGGATTTCCACAATCGTGAATGCATTAAGAATGAAATAGTATCCTACTTCCGCCCCTTCTCTTTATGCTTAAAAGGCCATCCTTGGGAGCCAGAGCCTCTCCTTAAGCCTGGCATAGACTGTGACGTTTGCCCCATTTTGATTTAATTTTTTTTTTCTGTTTTGAGATCCACCTGAGTTTCAGCTATTTGTTTAACGGAACGCGAAAGCGAATAATTGCAAAAAGACAAACCTGTTGGAAATCCAGGTCGAAGAGGGCATCACTTAGTTGAAATAGAGCCATGAAGAGAGTCAACTCAACTGTTTTCACTGAGCATGTGCAAACACAGAAGTGAAAATGACGTTAAGCCTGTGCCAGAGAATAATTGAGACTTTAAGCGGAATCACCTGACCAGACGGCTATGACAGAAGGTTGGATGAGACAAAAATAACAGGGTGAAACAATTGGAAAGCTACAAAACACCAAAGAACAACTTGACTTGTACACAAACTTTGGCTTTTTAAAGTGCAGTTCAAAAGTAGTTTTTAAAATGTTGTTAATGTAATAAAAGCAACCACTCTTCGCTGAATTTCCTAAGCTGGGATAGAGATATGGTAGAGATGGAGATATTGCTGCGGTTAACAGTATGGTTACTATGAAGATGTCAGTGATCTAATATAATGTCCCCCATCTCAACCCCTATGTCTCTATGATTTTTCTTGTAGAGGAAAATTGGTTCCCAACTGTGGTAAATGGCAATGAAAAAAATGTAGTTACTGCTCCTATAATCTGCATTTTTTTGCCTCAATTTAAATTACTTTGTTTGCGAAGGGAGGCTTTGCTAACCAACCAACCAAGCATTGACAAAACCCCATTAGAAAGCTTAAACCCACTCCAATATTTGAGGGCATCAACCAGCCCCAATTCACATTCTGAATTCAACATGAGAGTCTTGCATGAGAGGCATATGTGTCTGTTATGATCCCGCCCATAAGATACTGTTGATTAATACGATATACTGCATATAATTCACAGTTTTTTGAGGCATGCTAATCTATTTATTGTAATACTATATATTCCAGACCCAGGTTGGGTATATGCCTTAGAATGAAACCCAATGGGGATTTTTGTAGTGTGTGTCTGGCTTTCTCTCCAACATCTTACCAATGCGGTTCTGGCTGAGGCAGAATTTTCGGTAATACCGTGGAAATGAAATGAAATGGATTTTAAAAGAGTGTTTAAATTTTTCATCCAGATTTCAGAGTCTGAATCATTACTGCAACAGTTGGATGTGACTGAGGGAGAGCGTTGGCGTGAGATTTTCAGTTTGATCATTTTAGTGATCAAGCAGTGGTGCTGCTTTAATTAGCACTTTGAATGTGCTGTAAGTGACAGACACTTGGGCGCCGAATTCATCCACTTCAGAAAATTATAGCCGTTTTAAAAGGGTCTTGCATGTATAATTTTGCAGTCAGTAAAACTGATTTGAATGTGTCAAAATCAGAAAAACGTGAGGTGAATGAAGTAATATTCAGACTTTAAGATACTGGCTAGAAAGTCTTTGAGAAACTGTTGCAAGTGGAGCTCAAGCTTCTATAAAGTGATGATGTATCAGTTGCTCACACGGAATTTAAAAATGGTTATTTTATGGCCCTTTTTGTTTCAAGGACTTTAATTTTAAAGATTTATTTTGTTGTTTTCATGGCTTTATTTTGAACAAACAGGATAGTATTTAGACCGGAATAGAAGTGGATAGAGAGAGGGATAAGGATTGGAAATATTAATATTCACCTTAAAATTCAACTCAAACTGAAGCTGTTTAAAAGCATGTACAACCCATTAATATTACCCAAACTTTTATATTCCTAAATGAACGAAAAGCTCTTGACAGTTTTCAGAAAGTTGGACATGAATAATTGGAAGCCTGAAAGCCTCTTGCTGAGCATTTTCCTTCAGCATATCCATTTGAGAGTGAAATGATTGTGTAATTAGCTTGTTTTTTTTTTTTTCTTCTTACAGTGTCATGTAAGACGGGGGGCATTCGCTTTGTTGAGGAGCCTGCTGCAAGTGTTCCTCACTCACATGTTCACTTTGATGAGAAGCTACATGATTCAGTGGTCATGGTCGTACCAGAGTCTAATGGAAACTTCATGGTTAAGGTGTGAGTTAATTTCAATCAGCAACACTGGCGGTGGTTTACAGGCTTCATTTTGTTATTGTGGTTATTTATTTAGTCTCATACTTGTAACAAATGTGAGGTAAGTAATAGACATTTACATGAACAGGCTTTTTACTAGTTAGGTTACTGGCTGATGAAAAACACTGCAGATCTAAGCAGGGCAGAGCTAGCCTGATGGTGGGTTAAAAGTTGAGCAGAGCTGATCAGAACATATCAGAGCTAGCCTGATGGCCGATGTAAAACAGCAAAATCTAGCCCGACCGCCGTTTGGAGATGGATCAGACCTTGCCTGATGTCCGATCAGAAGCAGCTCCAAACTAACATGGCAGCCGAATAAAAGCAATGCTAGCAGTGCTAGCTGTATGGCTGATAAAAAGCAGTGCAGAGCTAGCCCAATAGCTGATCTGAAACACTGTCAGAACTAGAACAGATTGACAACCAATCTGAAGTGGTGCAGAGCCTCATTGGATCAAAGTCATTTTAACAGCCAATCACACCAACCTTATGTCCTGGTCCACTTCCCCAACCTTATGACATGCCCCTCCTAACTTAACAGCCAATACAATTGACCTAGAGCCACGGCCACTGGAGGCAGCGTCCAAGACTCAGTCATGGAATCACTTTATTGGAAGTGGTGCAGAGCTAGCTTACTGAGTGATCTGAAACAGACGATTGGATTACTATAGTGTTAATTTATGTCTAGACATGCTTTTTTTTTCTTTGTCAATATCGTAATGCTCTGAATCTCCTCAGGTGGGTTTTCTGAAGACCCAGCACCGATACGAGATTGTCTTCACCCTTCCTGAGATCCCAGAGCTGGGGAAAGACGTGTGTCCTGCACCAATCTTGAATCCACATCTGCAAATTTGCAGCTTGGCTCCGGCATCTGATGGTATGTTCCAGAACTGGGTTAATGTTTTAGAGATCTTACTGCCCAAGCAAAGTTCCCCTGAAAACACTTGAAGTTCATGTTAAAGCAATTGCTTCTAATTTCCGAAGGAGAATATATGAGTGTTCATGTGAGGCGTGAATGTCCTTCAGGAAGAATCAATAACAGCCCGTTGGTTTGTTTACACTGGATCACTGAATGATCATTATTGAATGAATCATTTCATTAGAGCTCTTGAATACATCATTGACTCCTTTGAGACCTGCTGAGCTGCTCTGCATTAAATAAACATTTAGACGATCACAGGTAATTATCACTGATACAGTAAAATAACAAGCTTTTATCAATGGGTCTGTGTGTAGCTTCAAGCGTTCTGTTAGACATACGCCGAATAAAGGTTAAGTGGGTTCTATGGTCTTCACATAATGCTTTAAAGAATTAACTTATCACAGTAATGAGTTTTGTTATACAGAAAGAATTTTTGATGTTACAGGTCATAATAGCTTGAATGCATTCCTTTCATTCACCATTACAAATGTGTCTTATTGCACTTTTAAACTATATATCGACACTAATGGCTAATATTTTCTTACCTTCATAACTTCATTGTTTCCTCATTTTCCTGTTTTTTTATTTCCTTTCTTACAAATGCCACCATTCCTTCCAAATCTCACACTGAAATCCATCCATCCAACTACATGTAATTTGCTTCCTTCCAAATTTTCTTAACTTTCAACTATCTTTCCATTGTTCCGTCCATCTTCCCTCAATCATTCCAAACTCCCTTACTTTACTAATTCAAGCTTTTACTTGCTCTTAAACTCCCCTATCTGTTTCCAAACTTTCACTCTTGCTTCTAAACGCACCTACTTCCTAATTGCCATAAATCTAAACTCTCCTAGTTGCTTCCAAATTCCCCTACTTTCTTCCAAACTCCCTCACTACATTCAAAACTCCGCTATCTCCTTCCAAACTTCTTCCCAAACTTCATTTGAGCAGTTTTCTTGATGAATTAGTCCATGCTTAAAGCAAATACTGTAGCATATGGACACCAAATTTATTATTGATTATTTGTTTTGTCCATCAAACCACTTTTCTAACTGACTGAGAATCCTGACGCTGAACCTGTATCTGCTTTGTGTGCAGGGGGTCTGAGGGTAACATGCGAGTACATGGCCCATCAGGAGGGAGTGATGAGTGAGGAGCTGCAGATTCTCAGTGAGAGCCAAGATGACGTGTTTGTGAGGGTCCGAATTCATGCCCGTGTTATGGGTGAGATACAAGGAGATGTGGAGGTGTTTAAGTCAACTGAAAATTAGAGATGTGTGCACAGCATTTGAAACATTAGAATCTGTACATGACGGTTACACAACTAAACGTTGTTCAGTGTGCACTTCACAGCAGACCATCAATCACACTCCATCAAAAAGACAAACTTGGGAACCTTTCTTTTTGTATTTTTCATAAGCTCTCAAAATGCTGTGATTGGATCTTTTGTTCACGTGTCTTAATCTGGGAATGTTTGGAAAATTTCAACAAAATGTAACAGAACACAAATGCCTCTGATTTTTGTGTCTGAGTATGAAACATTATAGATGTGCTAGAGAGGTGTTTCCAGACTTCATCACTACTGTATGTTCCGTCTCCGATTGCACTTGGCATTATGTGTCATTAGAATGGAATTTCCATAACAATTGTTAACCCATTAAAGATTTTGAGTAACTACTTATTGCGTCCCATGGCTGTTAATGCCTAGGAGTAAGGTGGTATCGACAATAAGGGGATTGAACTATTAGTGAAAGAAGTGATTTATTTACAACCGATAACACAAACAATCAATCAACCATGCAACACCTATGCGTTTTATTAATGCAGGGGCGGTTCATCTTTGGTGTTAATTACATAGGCGCTATTGTGACCATACACATCAGCCGGAAAAAAGGCTGTGTCATTAATCAAGAAAAATCTTTTAGCTTTGATATGTCTTCTGCCTGGAAAGGAAGCTATAGGTGGCACTCTGGAACAAAACGAGAAGCTGTACGCCCAGAGGGGCAGATTAAAGATGAGTTACTTCAGTCAATGGTTGCTTCAGACTTCACATCCAGTAGTTGCTCAATTCACACAGCACGAGATCAGCAACAGGAAATTTCACACAGCATGATTTTAGACAAAATCCCGAAGAACCTGAACTTTGTCTTTCAAAGAACTAGATTTGAAAACTGTGTTAGGTCACATATATCAGACTCAAGCACTAGAATGGGATTATTATCAAAAATGGGAGTGCCCAAATTTTTAATTCATTTATTGGGTCCAAAGAAACCCCCTTTTGAACCGAAAACATGATACTTTTGTATCTCTGCAACTTTTTGCTGCCCTGAATGTGGCTCTCACTGGCTGCAAATATTCACAGAGATTATTTTCATCCTCTTCTCCTTGTCCATAAATGCACCTCACGCATTGTGAATTGCTACTGCACCATCTTGTGGCATGGAGTGAACTGCAGTTCTCCGAAGTGCCATCTAGTGTTCAGGAGAGGGTTTGTGCTTTCATTTTTAAACCAAAGACCCAGAGAGCTGATGACTCAGCCGCATAGGTGTGTAAAGGCCTTATGGTTGTTCCTGATCAATGATTGGTTCTTACTATGAGTGGGGTTGAATTCTGACTGAATAAAAGGAAGTTTCATATTGAGCATGTTTCTGAACGTCTTCTTTTCTTTTATAGACCGTCAGCATGGGACTCCCATGCTGTTGGAGGGCGTGCGCTGCATTGGAGCTGAGCTTGAGTATGATTCTGAGCAAAGCGACTGGCAAGGGTTTGACTGAAAGTAACTCAAGCTCTGGGAGATGCACCATCAACTGCTTGGTGCACAGAAATAAAGCGATCTATAATTGCCCATCTTTTCAGTCCTCATGTTAATTGAGGCTTCGGTTCAAGGTCAGAATTCAAGGTATTTCAAACTGTACACAGGAGTTCCTTCCTTGCGTTAAAACGCTCCAAAAGCAAAGTGGAAAAACATGAGTCATGGAACATTGAAGAAGTGTGGATGTTCGGAGTCTCAGAAACATTGTCAAGTTTTAGCAGCATCATGAATGTTTAATTACCGTAGTTCAACCTACAGTCCATAACACTGTAAAAATAAAAACATATAGGTGCTTTTTTCACTCGATTTGAGAGGCGTACAAACATCTCTTGATTTAATACTTGTAGAGTTTGCAGAATTGCAGCCTTAATAAGGAATGGTTTGCATTGATTTATATTCTCCGAAATCCCTCTATTACATTCTGAAAAGCATTTATAAAAAATAGGAAATGACATTTGCACAATCATCCACAAGTCTTTCAGAATGTGATATACAAGCTTAGCACCGTTTTCCAGCTCGGTTCCCATGGACATTCCCAGATCTCCACAGAGATCTTCAACAGGATTTAAGCCTGAACACCAGCTCTGCCACTGAATGATAGTTGTCCCAAAGCCACCACTTTGACATCTTAAGATGTGTTTTTAGCAATAAACAGTCACCACATTCTAAAGTAACGAGCCCCCAGGAGAAGGTTTTCATTCAGGATATCTGTTAAACTTTAAAGAAGGTTTAGAGCAACACCATCTTGTCAAAAGTATTTGCTCATCTGGCTTTTGGCGCTTCCATCTTTCATCAAGGTTGATGTTACGTGATATAACCCTCACTTTCCGGCAAGCTTCAGCTCTTCAGCAATGGTATCCACAAGAGTTCTTCTGACCATTCTGCCATAAACAAATTTGTGAGGTCTGACTCTCATTTATTTAGGGACTGTCAAGTTGGACCACCACATACTCCTCATCCGTGTTTTATGGAGCTTGATTGGTGCACTGGAGCACAGCCATGTTGGAACAGGAAGTGGCCAGGGAGCATGTCTAAAATCTCTTGTTCTGACAAAGCATCCAGAGTTCTCCTCCCTGAAAAACAACCCCACTTCATAGTCCCCCATGACCAAATGCAAGTACCATTCTCATGGTAAACGTCAATTTGTCCATCAGATTGAGGAGATGAAGAAGTCTGGGTTAAATCACTGCATGCCTCTAAGCCATAACCATTACACAAAGTTCTGAAGTTCTTGAGCCAGATGTTGTTTGTAGTCATGTATTTTGCACTCATCCCAGGTGGCTTCCTTCTCAACGCTGAATGAGCTGCTGGATTGTAACATCTAAGTTAAATTATTTGTATGGGTGAGCGAATACTTGACAATTTAGTGTATATTTACCCCATTCTTTTCTATGATGTTTGCAGCAGCTGTTTTTTTCTCTGTAGAGCATTGTTGGTACAGTACTTCAGATAATTAACATGTTTTAAACAAGCATTGAGGGGGTTAAAAATAAACCTGGCTTCTATGAACCCAAACCTACACAGCTAGCTTTCTTCTGTTCAACACCGTAGAGGAATACAATGAAGAGCAGTGGCTAACAGCGTTCTGTGTTTAAGAGAACAAAAAGCTTTTATAGGGTTGGACAGTTGTTCTTTACACCGCTAGGTGTCGCCTTTGTCCACATCAATCCACCCAATGCTCAAAAGAATGTTTTGATTCATCAGCTGAAACTGATTTGATGTGTTTACCCTGATCTAAATGAGATCACAGCTCTTGTTTTTAGAGCCCAAGTGCCTGAGATAATATTCAGCCTTCGTTTAATCGTCTGCCAGCATGTGATTTGACCCAGTAAACCCTGAATGCATAGACTTTATTCAAATCTAGAATGTTTACTGTGTTTTTGAGTGACTTTGTGTAGTTAAGAGGAGTATCTTATGTGTGTCTTTAAACCTAAACGTTTTGTTTTTTCACATTATTTTCATTGTTTAGGTAGGGTAGGGTTTTTAATCTTCATGTTGAATTGAAACGTTTTTATAATCATTTGTTTTCACAAAGAATTAAATACAACTCTGTCTTAAGTGTTTCACTTTCTATAACTTTTTATTCCTCAATAAAGTGTTGAATTTAAGCTTCTTTTGTTGGCTGTTTTATCTGAATCTGCATGGGTTTCATGACACAACTAATCAATGTTCAATCATCAATAATATGTAATCTTATTAGATGCCATGTTTTTAAAGAGTTTCGGTTAAGAAGTCTTCATTTTCAGGAAGAATAGAAATAACAGCCACAGTATGGGTAAGGCTCCGAGGGGATCAGACATCCTGTGACCTGAACACGGTTAAGGAAATATATCAGGCAAGTAACCAGTAGATGTTTTTACATGCCAAGTAAAATAAAATCTTTGAAATGTTTGTAGAAATTAGGTCTTAAAAATTTAAGACAAAATGTTAATGTAAGCATTTCTCTTTATTTTTATCTCCATTTTCCAAGAAATCATATCAGCTTTATTATACTGTGTATGCTGTTGGTGCAGTGCTTTGGGATTCAGAGTATGTATAAATAAAAATATTTTGTTCTATATAGCAGGAGTATAAAATAGATTTAGATAAATAGATAAAGATAAATTTATCTTTAGATAGAAAAATTTAAATCAAATTTTTCAGTTTATTACATTGAGTTTATGGTCCATTATAACAATGCACTTGGATAGCTTAGCTCCACCCACTCCAAACTGTTGCTTGCTTAAACAGGTTTTCAATGGACCCAAAAGAACCAGTATTCAAACAACATAATTTAGATTCAATGCAAAAGAGGCTAAAGACACACATTAGGAGATAGAAGCTTTTAGCGACTGACTGATTAATCATTACATTGAAATACAAGTTTATATTCTGGACAAATTTCTGACTTTGGACTACCTCACAACTTCCAAAGCCGGTATTGAGTCTTGTCTTCATATTTATTTTCCATAAACTATTGTACACTCAGTCACCTTATCTTTTTTTCCTCTTCAAAATACAAAAATGAGCAAGATCAACAGTAAATTCTGGGGGAGGTTGCTATAAACGCTGCAAAGAAGGTGACAAAACTCAACTTTTCAATGTAGTTAAGATAATTGTTTTTTTTTCTTTATGAAGCAGATCATTTAACATCGAGCAAGTTATTAGAACAATTTTGCCACAGCCTTGGGTACCTTGTTCTATTTGTTTTTAAACAGAGAACAGTAATGGGTGTTGCATTCTGCCATGGCCAAAATCACAATTATTTTAAATGGCCGGTTTTAAATTTTACTCTTTTAAGGACAAATTCAGGGGAAATACACAATTCTGGTTCCTAAAATTGCTTGGAAAGGTGAGCAATTTCAGCTCAAATAGTCTTAAAATAGTGTTTTCTGTAAAGTTTTGATTATGATACATCATGTATCATTCTGCTCTAAAAATGCTTTTTGAGCAAATTTGTGCCAAATGAATCCAATGGCCCCACAGTAGTGCAGTGGGTAGCACAGCTAAGAGTTTGCATGTTCTCCCTGCGCTTACATGGGTTTCCCCCACTATCCCAAAAACAGGCTGTTAGGTTTCTTGAATAATCTAAATTCCCCTTCGGTGTGAATGTGTGCGTGAATGTTGCCCTACGATGGACTGGCGAGTTGCACAGGGTGTACCCCCGCCTCTCACCCAATGTGCGTTTGAGATGGGCAGACGCCCGCGACCCCAAAACGGAATAAGCGGGTTGGAAAATGAATGAATGAATGAATGAATGAATCCAATGGTTAAGTAAAGTTCTGATATTATTTGCACTTTATTCAATAGTGCTCCAATGTGTGCTTTAAATAAGATTAAAGTATTTTCTATCTGAGCAGGGCAGATTTAAAATTAGTTAAATGTAAACCAATTTTTAACTAATGATCAATTTAAAGTGCATGAAGCGCGGTTTAGTGTAATCAGGTAAAGAGCATAAAGATCTTTTTGCGTGCCCGTCCGCATAAGTTTCTGGTCCGTTTGCGGCTTTGTGTGCGTTGTGCTGGATTCGCCAAAGGGCCCGTGTGAGGGACTGAGGGGCCAGAGAGAGCACTGGAGGCAATTAAAGCTCTCTTGACTGCCCTGTTGCTTCGAGGAAGTGACTGACAGCTCCATTCATCGCGTTCACGGTTTAATCTGTGCTCAGCAGCTGAATTCAATAATGAGCCATTTCGCCAGAGAATGATAAACACCGCTCAAAGTGGCAAAACTGCAATTATGTCATTGCGGCCTCTCTAATGGGATTGCGCTCTCAGATAAAAGAGTCTAATTTTGTTGTTGTGTATTATGGCGACGGTTCAATGAGGAGATGAACACCTGCGGTTCTTGCACTGTGAGGTAAACACAAATAAAGCTCGTTCGAGAAGCGCCTTCATTAAAACACTCGCGAGGCCTGTTCTTTCTTTGCATTTGTCAAGATTGGAGATGCAAAGAGTCCCTGAGTGACGTGTTGAAACGGTGACTGAAAGCTGTATAAAAACGAGTTTTTGACTGAACCAATTTACTGAATATAAAGATGGGGCGCTGAGTTCAGATCAGATGGTTCAGCATGTGATAAGACGTCGGGTAAATGGGTTTCCGCCACATCTTTAAGAATGGGGTGAATTACAGGTGGTTAGAACAAGAGGTCAAACAAGACGCTATGGGTTTTTTTTGTGAGAGGAGTCAAATATATTAATATTAAATAATATGAGATATCAACAGGAAGTTGATGTTGATGAGGAAAATTAAACATGAGCTAGATTAATTTTAAAGTAAACAAGCACGATGTAGCCTATACTTGCAACATTTTAAAATACGTACATATAATATACGTTTTATTTGGTCCCATCCAAATGGGACGAATTGGGAGGACATTGGGAAAGTGCTAAAAGGCTACAGAAAGAGTTTGTCAGTTGTATACAAAAAGGCATTGTTTATGACACCTCGTCATGTGTGCGATCAACCACTGCATTGTTCCTTATTGTACTTGATTTTAACAGTTCCACACAATATGAATGTGTGAAACTAACATGATTTAGATCATTCTAAGCAAAAATGTATGTTTTGCACATTGAAGAACGATTTCAAATAAATGTTTTTTTTCCATTTTGGTAAAGGTATGTGTACAGAATAGCTAAGTATCTCGACAATAAACCCATAAATGTGAACAGAATAAAAGGAAAAAAACTACAATTTATAATGTGATGCCCCACTCCAAGTTTGCTACAGAAAATCATTTTAGTATTAAAGTGTATTTCATGCTTACTTTTCTTAAAATAGCACCGCGTTTCTTCCATGGATAGCATCTTTATTGTTATATAAATGTATTTTTAAATGGTCTTAATCATTATACAATTATTTTCAGACTAAATCAGAACATTAAGATATTTGCATTTTTGTAAACGCCAACGTTGTATACGAGGCTATATGATGGTGTATCTAAGCATAAAAGAAAAGCAATTATATATA
>SRMA01027225.1:183936-288084 GCA_007224835.1 Danionella cerebrum
TTAATTTAAACACCCATAAATAAGCTACAGGGAAAAACGCGTATACGCTGTTAAAAAAACACCCTATTATCTTGAAGTTAAGCTATGGACTATTGAAAACGTTAAATTCGTTTAACTTTGCTGACATTTGGTGCTTTATATTTGACACAGGACCGTAAAGAATTAGTTAAACACTTGAAAAGCTATCATTGTGCCCTAAAGTTACGTCGACGCGTTTGAATTTCCATGTCACTATCATTAGCTTAACACTGGGCGATATTCAAAATTAACACCATTTCATAAATACTGTGTTGTCTAATGTCGAGGTGTCGCCACAGCGGACAAAGCAACATCCAAACACTCCGCTGATCGTTTAATTCGTGTTTCGTTGCGGTTAATGGGTGTTTAAAAGTATACTTTGCTCATACTAGCATCTGTTTAAAAATCTGGATTAGCTGCAGTCCGGAAGTGACGTCGCTACTGCTGCTTAACGTGAATAAAGCGCAGTTTGAGATGATAGAAAAGCCCGATGGTTACATATAAAACTTTGTTTAATAAATAAATCGAATCGCATCTGTTTCGTGATGTTTACTGCTCAGAATCAGATCTTCTTGAGCTGGTCCCACGTCAAAATGACTCCCCCTCCAATCTTCCCTCCCTCCTTTCAAAGAAATCCTGAAATTCACTGCATCCCTCACCAGAGCTTCTGCAGACACGCGCAAATACAAACAGAGACAGAACAAAAGCACCCAGTAAATCGACTATAGATTTCAAAGAGGGAAAGGAAAGTTTGCGCTGATCGGGTCCATGTTTGTTGTGTGGAATTATTTCTACGTGGTTAAGCAGTGAAGCGCCTCCCAGTGCCTCGGTCGCAGACCTTGAAACCCTGCGCACATATGCAGAATGCTTTTTGGGTTGAGCACGATCCCTTAGCTGAGGAGGGTCCTTCCACTTGCCCACAGGACCCCCCTCCACCTCAGCCCTTCTTCCCTTCTTCGTAGAACATCCGCCGTTTGGACAAGCGATTCGGGAACATGCAAAAAATATTGGGCTGAATTGGTTCTGGTGCTGCATGGAGTGAAGAGGGTGGATCCTAACTGCATGCTTTACAAATTAAAGAAATATTTTCTGAGCGCACAGAACGTGGGCACACTGGGCATTTAATAGAAAGAACTTGTGAGCTCGTGAAACAGAAAAACTACTCGATGTTTGACCAAGCCACAACTATGGGCGATGGGATCGCCGAGGACCACTGCGGATCCAACTCAATGTGCCGTGACCGCGTCAGAGAGTCAAAAAGCCGGTCGGAGGCGGGAAACCGGTCACCTGTGCAGAGTTCCACCGACACGCCGGGGACCTCTGCGTCCACACCGACTTCATCCAGCGAGGATGGACACGATAAACTTTTAGGAGTCGATCCTGACTATTGTCGAAGGATTCTAGTCAGAGGTGAGCAGCCGAACATTTTTCAAGATATTAAGAACTGTTTTGATAACTTTTGGTAACAAGCAATCGTCTCGCTCGATAGCCACATTTGTTCAAATGTTTAAGAGAGATGATGTCTTTAGTTTTGCAGAATAATCAGTTTGTGTTTACTTATTGCTTAACCAGCTTGAGGCTAAGAACTTTCGATTGGTCAACAACTGTACGCAAAAATATTTCTCAAAGACGACATTTATAGTTAAGAAAGTAATGTTTAGATTTAATCAATATTACACCTATAAATCACCTTCATTTAACACATTAGGTATCTTCATGTTGAATTTGTTGGACACAATAAAACAAAAGGGACTGCTATAAAGATTCATTGCGGAAAAGTAATTTACACCACCATCTAACATATGCCAGTTTTCGTTTACTTTTTAAGTGAGATTTGATTTAGCATTTTAAAATGAATCTCTAATTTTTGTGTAGTTACACAATTTTCAACTTGAAATTATTGACAAACTAAAAAGGTGAAGCTAAAAGTCAACTTGCTTTAAAATTATTTGCCAGTTTATGGAAATAAAACATCAAGACCTGAACAAAATGCATGTCCACAAGGGCAAGCACCTTATTAACTCGAAAATTTTGTTTTTTTAGGTAAATTTTAGTCATATTTATTTTATTTTCACCACTATAATCTCTCATTAAACATATGCTTCCCCACAGTTTTTGTCTTTATGCCACTATAATCATTGTGAGGGCCAAAAAGTCACAGAGGCTGAAATTTTAATAATAATAATAGTAATAAACCATAAAAATAATAAAAATACCAATTTTGCTACAAATGCTTCTGTAAATTCAGTGATCATTGATTTCTTTATTCACTGGGGTGTGATGAATATTGCATGAAGCCTTTTCTTTGTCGAGCATCACAAAAACCAGAATGGAGCAAAGTCGCCCTGAAACTCGACCTGAAGTAAATGTAATGTTTCAGATTATCTGACAAACATTGCATTTCGGTATTGAGTGCTTCCATTGTTGAAGGATATTGAAGAATATCAGCTGCTTTTATATACAGCTGCTATTTTTCAAATCAGCCACCAAATTTGCTTTGTTAATAGAATAATAATGTCCTTAGAGCACGTTTCTGATATAAGGTAATTTAGACAGTATCAATAGAAAATAAACGTGCACATATCCTTGCAAACAGATATATTGCCTCGAGTTTAGTCACGTTAATTATAATTTAATGTTGCAGTTAACATTTAGAGTCTTTAATAAATTGAAGAATGCTAAATAATTAGTAAAATACTAACTGAATTAATATACGCGTATTTTGAATTATATCTTTCCAAGGGTTTTCTCAGGACGGCATGTAGATCATACAATAGCACAGTTCATTTGAATTTGCATGATTTTAATGTTTTCATCAGTCCCACGTGATCAGAATGTGTTCAACTAACAGGATTTTAAAGGAGACGAACATTAAATTCATGGACACATTTGGGACCGATGAAAACATTAAATGCAGTGTAATTTAAAAAAAAATATATATATATCTATTACATATGTGCTTAAAATAAGAGATTTAACTTATAGGATTTAACTTACAAAAAACATTGTTCCCGCCATTAATGGGTGCTCAAAGGTGTAGTGCATCGGGAAGAAACCGATTTCTTTTGTAAATCACAAAGTACTGCTATTTTAAACATTTTTTACGGCGACTTCAGTTGTTAGCGTCTCCTCCCCTTCCAATTTCAGTTCAATTCAATTCAAATGAGGAAAGAACATATTTTTGCTTCGGGGAAATCATACATGTATTAAGACTTTAAAAATGAGTAAAAGCATACGTATTTTAATTTGCTGTTTAACTCCTGGTGGGTTTTGCGCTCCTTGTTTTTTTTTTTTTTTGCACCACCATCAAATATATTTTAATTTTGAAAATGTCAACCATTCCACTTTAGCAACGTTGCAGAAATTGACGGAGTGAAATCAAATGTCTTTAAGAGCTCTGCAATGTTTGTGCTTTTCTTTATTTGTAATCCATAAAGTTCCAGGTTATTAGATGTCTGTTTATAGTAAAAACCTAAAAATTAAATTTTTATGATCTATCTCAATCATAATTCTAGCTAAAACCGGCTGTGTTTAGGACCATGACACAAAGGCCGTTAGTGTGCACCTCACAAACGAAAATATGATTAAAAACTTACAAAAAAAGTTGCGCTATATTTATTGTTTGGTCAAAGTTTATAATGTTTTTGTCATTGTAAAATGTTTATTAAACAGTATTTTCATTAAACATTAAGATGCTGAGCAAGCTCTATTGTATTATGATGGTGCAACTCATCTTGACAGTCGATGTAAACGTTTGTTTGTTTTTTGGACTAAAATCAAATTGTTTACGAAATTTATTAATTTCTACACTTAGTTTTTTAACTTGATATAAACACGAATTGAATATGTTGTTGTTTAGGCTACGGCTTCTTTTCTCTTTGTTGATGTTTGATAAGAGGATCTTAAAAAGCAAAGCTGAACGTATTAATCATTAAACCATTGTGAAAGTATTACTTCGATCAAATGAGAGAATTAATGTCATTATTCAGTAAAGATGTATTTTGCAAATTAAGCAAGTCTTTTGAGTGCATTATTGGGTTGTTTTATTGTAAAAGTCTAAATAGTTTGATTAGCATGAGTTTTAATAATAAATACATTTTTTCTGATACAACACCAGTTTCTTGTAAATTTGTCGTCGAAATCTTGAAGTTTCAAGATTTTCTGTTTAAAGGCCGACTACAACTTGAAAAACTTGCCCAAGGCTTTGCCAACTACAGTCCAGATAGTTGTGCTGTTCATGTTTGAAGTGTAACATTGTCTGATTAAATTGAAATTGGGAAATTTGAGCTGGCCTCCAAAATAATAATCTATAATATTCTATTTTAGTTCCTTTTTTTTTTACAGTGCACACGTTTAATATAATTTGCTTAATGTAACATACTGTTATTGTGAACATTATTCATATTAACGCCTAAATAACTGTCGTGAAAGCTTTGCTAGATCTGACTCACTCTGAATGTAGTTTTGCAGTTGGTTCGAAGCGCATGTTACTGAACAAACCAACGATAATTTCAATTTCTGTGACCCTCGGAATTAAATATGCTTGTTTAATTTTATGATTTCCCTTAATCATAATATTCGACTTAAAAGTATCATCATATGTGGCCTGAGAGGATCACCGGAGTGCTTCTGCTGCAGAGTGTTGTCCGTGTAAAGCCCAACACAATCCCCCGGTGTCACGATCTGTTTTTAAAGCGCGCCGGAGTCCTCGTGAGAACCGGGGTCACGGAAAGGTCAGCGAGTCCGTGTCACGGGCCCGGAGGCTCGTGCATGTGCACAGCAAGTTGCAGTTCTGCACCAGCCTCCTCCATTAGGTTTATTCTCAATATCAACCAAAAGCGATGAGCCGAAGACGATCAGTTGCTAGGCAGACGCAAATGGGGGCGGGGTTTGGAGGTTTGCATCAAGCTAAATATTATTACCGCAATGCACAGCTGTTTTTAACAACAAACAGCATGAAAATGATTCAATAGCTGCCATATGCTACACCCTAAAGATTCATCACAATGTTGATACATCGGTTTTATGCTGCACTAAACAACGAGGAATGAACCTCTTTTATTCATGTCGCACATTACGCATATGATAAATAACCCGGAACTGCTTTAAACGTTGGAGAAAAGATGGATTTATTGTAATTGATGAGACAAAACTACAATTTGCATTTCCTGGAATTAAGTAATTTTTTGGAGTATATAGCCTATATTTAAAGTTGAACATTAAACTATGTCGAATTAATTTACTCTGTAAAAATTGTCTTTTTATTTGATTAGATTTTTTTGTGAACATTGTAATTGTCTTACATTGAGATGTGTCCAACTATCTTTTTGATATTAATTTCATTTCACATTATTTTACTATTTTACAAAAAAAAGTTACTCTATAAAGAGTTTAATTTAGGTTTTGGTTCAATTGAAAGTTTTTAGATTGGATTGCCACTTAAATCCATTTAAATATTTAATAATATAATTTTTTTAGGTTGATTAATTTGTTTTTTAACGGTTTAAGTTAAACCAACTTATTTTTTGGTTAACAGATTTGATACAATTTTTACAAATTTTAAACTGTTCAAAACCTGGTTTTGGATCTCAATGTGTCAAACATAATATTATATTGTTGTGAATGTTAATATCATCTAAAGTTATTCATTAACTATTTTTATTTTTATGTTACCGTAACTGAAAAAATTCAGGGCAAAAAGCAGGTTTGGTGGCTAACTCATATTTCTCAGTTTTGATGAAGTTTTGGCAACTACCTTTGATTTGTTCCCACATTCTGTTGTATATATATATATATATGTATATATATATATATATATATATATATATATATATATATATATATGTTAATTTTTAGCTATAAAGCAGAGAAAGTCTTGAGGAAAGGCCTCATTTTGATGGCATTTTAAGGGAAAATATTTGGACACAATGCTTTTTAAAACACAATTTGTGTTGGATTTATGCCAAATTATGGGATTTATTTATGGCTGAGAACTCTATAGAAACATGTTTATGTGTGTGTTTTTTTTACACGTTGGACGTGGGTTTGTGCACCTATAAGGTTACGTTTCACTATGCTCTAAAATGTAATAACAAATATTGCCTTTTATTATTGAAATGGCTCATTGAATCTGACACCGAGTTTGTATTATACTAATTTACAATAATAGGTTCAACCAAAAACTGGCTTCATTTTTTTGATTTGCAAAATAGAGTTTTGAAAGAATTCAAGATAAATAATCAAGTTGTTTTATTCTTGATTTTTAGAAACAAGTCTGAAATAATCCTGTTAATTTTCTGAACACACATACTTCCTGATAAAACACCAGTATGTCGATAGAGTTCCTTGATTTTGAAATATTATGAAAACTTACATTTGTTTTGCTTTTTTGAAGGTCATCTTCATCTTTTAAACTTAAAATCTTTTGCACTTATCTCTTTCTGTATACAGGATTTGAAAGATCATCATGTAAAAAGGATCAAAGATGCTTGAAAGAATGACAGTCTACTGCTTGCTTGTTGAAGGTTATATACAATCTGTATCATTAATTTTTATCTAACCAAGATGTTTTTGAAGCTCGAAGTTCAAAATTGTAAAAATGTTTTTGTTTTATAATTTTTCTGATTGGAAAGTCTGTTTAATGGCTTTAAGAAGATACTTAAAATAATAAATTATTCATGCTAATATTATGATCTGAGGGGTGGAAGAAATGGAGCATCTTACTGGTTAAACTTACATCTGGGGACATCCAGGTTTCTTCTTCTGATATTCTTTTTTTGCCAAGTTTCTTTTTTTAGAATCATTTGGTTTTAACAAACTAAATAGATGTGTTTTGATCTGTGGATAACAAGACTTATCTCTTTAAAAACAAGAAACAAATTCAGAGTTTTGTCATTTGTTTATCCTATTTTATAGGATATTATTTTTTTAATTGAATTAAATGTCATGACTCGTTTTTTATGTAGCATCTTGCTGTAACTTCAACATGTTCTGACTCTGAAATGTAGCTCAAATGGCTCTAAAATATCTTGGACTTTGACAGAATAAATATATTTTTATTTAGTGTAGTGCTCCATTTGAGTAAGAACATAGTTCATTAAAAATCACATAGAAAATTAAAATATAATGACATTGCTATTATTGTGGATTATGCTAGATTATTCCTTAAAACTGATGCTGTAAATAACCTGCAGCTATTTTTATGTGATAAAAACTTAACATGAATTGGCTGTAACAAACACATCAGTTATTTATCTTTGTGGTGAAACCCCTAAAAGTATTCTTTCCTAAGGGATTATTACTGTAGCAACAAAAGCTGTCTTGTAGTCAGTTTTGAGGATCTGTAAATGCACTTTTTGATTTGCAAGTTTTGGAGTCCTGCGTGTTATGCATTATAAAAACATGAGCCACTTAAATCTGATGTAATCTGCAAGTGGGTACATGGACATGCAAATATATCAAGCAGGGTGTCTCCCACCACCGGATGACAAATCATTCAGAATGACACCGTTAACCACATAATTCAGATTTTTCTGCACATAGGATCAAGTTTGTTTATACGCATGTTAGCATACCAGTTTCATTCAGATAGATTTTTTGTAATATTTAATGGATATTGATTGGTTTACTGTAATAAAAGTACTATCACAAATTTTTAAATATTGCGTTCTAGAAGTTAATAAATTGCAGATGTCCAATTGTAGACTGGAAAACGGACAACAAATGGAAGTGCAGAAAACCTCCGTTTTGTTTCGAATTCACATTGTTGTCTGTGAATTCCATCAGTACTATCTGCTCAAACCAATCGACACACATCTAGCATGAGTAACCACATTGCCACACCTCCCTGAAGTTTGGCCTGTGATGTCACTCAGCAATCTGGCAACTAAAGGTCTCATGTAAACACGTTTTTTGGCAAAGATAATTTTCTGACATTAATATGATAATCTATTCCCAAGTAGCCATGAATGAACATGCAGCTTACAAGGCATTGAGAATAAGTTTGTCATAATACTACAGAATGTTTCTTTGTCATGTTGTGTTTGTCAACTGAAACAAAAATACACCAAGCATGTCAAAGCAATCCATGTTTCTTTAAAAGTTTTGACCTTCAAGTTTAAAATGAAAACAAAAGTTTCTTTTTTAACCAAGGAAATAAGGTTTGGTTTTACAGCAGCCGATTCTGTGCTCAAAGTGAAAAGGTAAAAAGAATTGTGAGATCACATTACATTTTACACTCAATATTTGCTTGTGTTCATTATAGACATCATATATAAACACTCGACACCTTGGCCTAGTTCTGTGAATTCGAGAGAATGCTAAACCCTCATAATAAACAGCTTTCAGAGGTTTGATTTGAGCAGTACAGTAACGAAGAGCTCTAAGTTTTTTTATGAAGTCTATGTTTATATCATTTACAGGATGGATACGCTCTCCTCAGAGACTTCCTCACACTCATTTTAGAGAGTCTTTTGGTGCCCATTTGCTCCCAGATCTTAGAAATATAGACAAGTCTAACCAGCATGAAATTAAACTTAAATTAAGTTCCTGTTTTGTTCAAAAGTGTCTATTGCATCAGTCCTTCCTACTCATAAAGGATTGAATACACAGAGTTTTGTGCATGGAATTTGATGTTGGAAAACAATGTTGTTCAATGTTTGTTTTTATTTAATTTTCTTCCACAACAGCAGAAGACAAAGTTTAAAATAAAATTGCATTCTTTTTTTCCGAAACCCCTGCCAACTACATGTTTAAGAGGTTTTACCCGGGTTCAGTCTGTGCTTCAGTGTTTCCATTTGCACAAGAGATGTGGAAATGCTTCTGAAACAGAGGCTTCACTCAAATGTGCTTATTTACATATTCAAATATATGCTAATGAGGGAAGAGATGGGGTGGGGCGTCACACTTTTGCATGTGTGCACTCATGGCCAGGGAACCGATAACCAAGGAGTGAGCTGAAGCAGATCTGAGGAATGACAGTTTTGAGTTTTGAAGTTGTGTCATCTTTAGGAAGCCAGTGTAGTATTGAAGCCCTCAGAAGATGCAGTTCTTTTAAAATGTTGTTCAAAAAGTCCACATGACCATGGTTATTATAATAGTATAATAATTACCCAAGCTTCATGGTGGGTTCTCAAATGTGAACCACATTCCAACTCCAAAAAATGCTCCAGTGTCTGTTCATTTGTCACTTAGCCCTTTACGATTTGCTCTTGTGACTCAAAAACAACATGCCTTCAGTCCGAAGTGCTCTTTTTCACGCCCACTTTAAAGTTTACCCACTTTTCCACATCATGACACTGGTTTTCATGACCCACAATATCGACTGCATCAGACAAAAGTCACATTCAGCAGGGGCCAAAGTTCAAAATTGTTTTACATCCCTCCTCTTTCCAAACGTGTGCTGTCATTTTATGCTAAATTCACAGTGTTAAATCAACTCTGAGTCAATGGCAGCAGTTTTGGGGTTAACTCTAAGTGAGTTGGATAAACACTTTCTTGTTCCATTTAAACACTAGGTTGCTAATTCAACACTCATAAAGAGTTACATGTTGAGAGACTGGTTGAGGTGTTATGCTTTTGTGTGTGCACTCGTGTACACAAACTATATAATTCGATTTTTTTATGTTCAATTATTCTGCACGAGCAACGGATATTTTGCTACGGATATTTAAACACCATAGTTTCATCTGTACATCTTACAGGCCAACCTGGCAACCCTGTTCTGCTCCGTTTGTAGTGAAACCCACAAAAAGAAAAAAACAAAACAACATTTCCGTATCGCCCACAGACGCCAAAGGCACCATCAGGGAGATCGTGCTTCCCAAGGGTCTGGACCTGGACCGACCGAAGCGCACACGCACCTCGTTCACGGCGGAGCAGCTGTACCGGCTGGAGCTCGAGTTCCAGCGCTGTCAGTATGTGGTCGGCCGCGAGCGAACGGAGCTGGCGCGGCAGCTCAATCTCTCCGAAACCCAGGTACAGTCGCTCAGAAAAGAGCTTTCAGGAGCTCTTATGCCTCTCTGAGACCAGGAAAAGGGTGAATGAGGAGACACCAGACATGTTATCCATCAGGCTTCTCAACGAATTCAACTATTAAATCGGTCACAATTCAATGATTTTATTCTACAAAGATCTTAGAAAGACAGATGATCGATAACATGCTCTGTGAGTTCTTTCTGTTGATACATTTTAATTATCTTAAAGATAACTGTTTTCAAGTTAAAAACTAAGTTGCTAATATTTCAATGCACAGCATCAATGAAGTCACAGATCTACTTCTTGCTCTTTTCAGTCTGCTGCCAGAAACTTTGTTTGAATGGTAAAATATTAAAATGGATTTTAAAGTACAATAAAGCTAAAGACAAAATCTAGCATAACTTTTTTAATGAAGCTTTTTTTAATCTTAGATGGAATAGCAATCATCTGTGTAATAAAATATACAATACATTTTAACGCAAATCAGCGTAAATTTCACATTGTAAAACTTTTAATCAGTTTGAAACGAAATATTGGAGTTTTATTAGAAAATCTTTCACTTTATAGAATAGTCTATTTTTCTTATTTTTACTGTATTTTGCTCATGCAGCTTTAAAGAAAGTGTTTTCATCATTTTCTGTAATTTGATTAGCAGCTAGACATGTAGATTAGATACCTTATAAATATACACCAGGGAATTTATAAAATACATTTTCTTGAAAAAATGTTATTTATGTTATTTTACTTATTTATTTGTTTAAAAATGTATATATATATAAAGAGATTGTACACATTTTCATAAAATATTTACATATTTGATGAGCAGAAAGATACACTGTACATAATATTATATGTACAGAATCATTCAAAATTATATAAACCAGCAATTCTACGGGGAATTTAGTGGAATTGGATATCTTTTAAAGTGTATTTGTTCTCAGCCCTAAAACCTCTCTGTACATTTCTATGCATTAAACACTGCTTTATTTGTGCACAGTTTGAATGATTGGAACTTTCCATTCATATTTCTCTCACTATTATTTTCCATTGATTAAATTGCTGTGGAAATAATTGTGAATGTTTAGTGACAATGCTGGCCTTTCAGCATTTTTTATTTTTTTTTTTTTTACAAAAAACGATTCCTTTAGTCTTACTTTACAGCTTTTGGGTGACTAATTGTGAAAATACTGTTAAAAGATAGTTTATAGGAGTTCTGTATTGGTGGTGCTTTTCTGAGGGAAGTGTGATAAGCAGCATGTTTGAGCTGCCTTCATTATTTTACAGTAAAACTAAGGTTCTTTTGAATTCACACTGCTAGACTATAATTTTTACAATTGCAATAAACAGACCGGTAGTGAAATGGCCAGCATTTTACTGTAAATACAGCAAACATGTTCTAGTCAATGTATTGACAATGCATTTTATGTTCAAACAAAATAAATTCTGCATTTGTAACACGAGTTTCTAGTTTTAGTTTACCTGGTTTGATCAACACATTTCTAAAGATTTAACTTCCACAAATATTTGTTCATTGCAGATGTGCTTAGCCTGGCAATAGTTACTATTTGATCCTTAAAGTTCATTCAGTTCACATTTTCACATTAAATCAAAAGATATGAAAATAAGTGACTTTGTAAATGTCAATAAACCCATTGCTTTGTTAGGATAAGCTTGATTTTAACTTGCATGAATATAATAATATCTACGATACTTTAAAGACTGCCATTGCGCTAAAGAAGAGCTCAAAGACTTGTTAGATACAACTTGAAGCAAACAGCAAAAGATGCTTTGATTGTGTGACGCGATAAACACCATTACTATCAAACAATTCCAAATCAGAAGTACCAGGAACACAGCTCTTATTTTTTGTCAACCTTTAGTGTATCTTGAGTCAAGACGGCCACATTAGTGCCGAACTGTCAAAAAGTAACGAATGCATTGACGTTAAATCGTCCGCGAGAGTTGCCAAATCTGCAAATGCTCTCTGTCAGGCTCTATTGTGCTCCACACAATGCTCGTAATTAGTATTCGCACAGTGGGCGTCAGAGGGCGCGAGGAAAGAAGGGGGGCCCCGGGCTCGGTGCATCATTCACGCGTTAAGAACCGCGCGTTTCCTCTGCTGCTGGCTGAGGCGCATGCGCTCTTCAGCTTATCAAAGTTAAAGAGTTTGGTTTCAGACCATCACGATTCTACATTCACGAGCTGAATATTTCTTTTTTTTTGTTTTCTACACTGAATCAATTGTGTTTCAATAATTTCACAACACTTAATTATTAAATAAAACATTTGATAATGATATGTAAAAAGAAAGATGTGTATCCACTATCCTATAAATATATATCAATTACATTATTCTATACATTTGTATATTTTCATTTAAATATTTTTACATCGGCCAAATGTTTACAAATGCATTTTAGTCGAGCTCAGATTCTCATCTTATTTTTTTAAACACACTAGATTAAGTTTTTTTAGTTTTCATTTCAAAACCCACGTGTTTGTAAATTACGGTGATAATGATTTTTGCTTTTTTGCCCATTTACCCATCGATCAGACTTTGGTCTTCCTTGATTGTTTCTCAGTAAAATAAACAATACAAGTTTCATTTACTTTTAGTATTTTTAGACGAGACATCGCTCAAATATATTTTTAAATGATTCCCATTTTTAATTAGTTCAAAGAAAATGACTGTTTCATAAAGTTAAAAAAATAAAGTTAACACAAATATTAACATTCATAATAAACACCAAATACATTTGAATATACATTTAAAATAAGAAATTTGTTCAAATATTTACATTTGATGAATAATTAATTTAAGTCGCTGAAGATACCCGAATAAATTTGTTCATACGACCGAATAGCGTGACAGACCCACCTTCCACGTTTTTTCTTAGAAAAATCGACGTTCGTTTAACTCGCTCCGAAAAAGCTGATGAACGTTTCAAATCGATAACCATTACACGTGGACAATTCATTTGAACGAAATGCTAATTCATTTTTAAATCCGTTTTTAATTCAGTTAATTATGCTCAAATAATGCTTAAACGTTTCTTGCAGATCACAAAATTGGGCTCCACGTGAAACCCGTTTACGGAAGTTACATTTTTAAAAACTTTTTTTAACCATTCATTTAAAGATAAATATATTTATGTGTTGAAGGGTAGACAAATATTTAATGTCATTAAAAATCCGACCACAGTTTCTAAACTTTACTTTAAAGTTTTAGTTACGGAGTCAACGGTAAATTCCGAAATACTAATATACCAATTATACTGAACTAAATATTTTTAACAAATCTAAAAATCCTCTTGAGTAAAAAGACTTTGTTTTTTGTTTTAAATTCGAACGGTTACGGCTCATAAAACTGACTTATCCTCGATATAACTAAATCTAAACTAAATCAGCTCCGCTGATTCGCCAGTCGACAGTAGGGTTACTAGAGTTTTAAACGGGCAAAAAACAGTATATTTTTTATTCCGAAAAAAAAATTCCATCCAAAAAAATTCCATACAATTGTTCAATTACAGGAAATCGGTATAACACGTGAATCGCGTTTAGTATCGAATTGTCCGATATTTTTTGTTCCAGATTTATTTCAACCAAATTGTGGAGCAAGTTTGACATTCACAGACTTACCATATATGCATTTAGACATAGTCAAACAATAAGGTCCAAACTTAATTTAAATATCGTATTGTGTGCACAAATTGTGTTTTTAGTGACTCAGAAGTTTATAAATATCTGGGAACGATGATATTACAAAAATCTAATTTTCTAGTTTTAACTGTGAATTAAAAATACTGCCACCTGCTGTTGTAACTCAGAACCGGGGACCCGCCAACTATTGTATTAAGTTTTTTTCTGGGTTCTTTGAAGTATTCGTCGACTCACACTCAGTGAATCACACTCAGTAAATTTCATTCTAGAATCAAAATGTACAGAATAAAAATGAAAGTCATATATGAATTTAGTAAACAAACAAAAAATACATACAAATAATGTGCATTGTACATTTCTTTATGCACTAAATAAAATTATACAGTATAAAAACATTTGCATTTTTACTGTTTACATGGCTCTTTTCCTGGTCATTGCCCATTAACAAATGGATCACAACTCTTTGGTTTATGGAGTTGTCCTGGTACTTTGGGTTGTGGGAGGAGGTCACATCTAGATAAAAGTCTCTATCACACAAAGTACACAGAATCCAAAAATAAAAAAGAAAGAAGAGTTTGAAATGTTTTGACACATTTAAAAATTGAATATTTGGGAAAGTAACAATTAATACACAAGTTCCCAAATCGACATGCAATTGAGAAAAAAAATAATGTATGCTCTTTTTTGTGGGAAATCTTAGTTTTGCAGGGAATGAGATATTAATATATCTGTTCTGTGGAATGATCTCTCCTCTCCACTGTACAAAAAATAGTTTAAACAAAGCTGTTTTTATATTGCAAATCATTCACATGCAGTTCGTAACACTTGAGTGTTTCCTCAGTTATATATTTTGTGTTTCCAATACTCAACTATACTTTACAAAAAGTAACAATTTTACTTTCTTTTTTTCACAACAGTAGGGCTAGAGAGAGAGAAATGGTACTTCAGTTTAACTCTATCTTGTAATGTTCTAGTGCATCGACAGCAAATCTTGAAAGGTTCTTATTGTTAAGTTCATTAAATTCTTTGTAATAAAAATATAAATGACTGATTAAAGATTGATTACATTTCTAGGCCAGCTCTGGTTTCGAAGATATAGGAAGGGAATACAAAAGTTCCTCTGATCAAACACATTTCTTAAAACTGATGGCTTGAAACATTTGAGTTCTAAGTTAACCCAACTTTAAAGTAAACAGTACTTTATTTTAGTTTTTTTGTTTAATTTATGAAGAAGTTTGTTTTATTAACTTTTTTGAGTTTGATTTCCACAAAGGTTTGTTGTTGAGGTGTAATAATGGATTTCTTTGCTGTGCAGAGAAGTACAATGTCGATGCAGCACTTGTTACTTTAATTATTATAAATGAGCACGCGGAGGGGTTTAGGGTGAAATCTGAAAAAACTGACTCCAAACATTTGTCATTTGCTTTTTTTTGTCATTTTGATCAAATAAAGAAGATACAGAGGCCTAACATAGATGATATAAAATAAAACATGATTTGCATTTACTTAATTGAAGCCTTTGTTATTTCATTTTGCCTCATGAGGAGCTCAGAGGTGAATGAAGCAATCTAATGCAAAAGAAAGTCTTGCGTTTATTCCGATGTTGAACTTGAAGTGATTCGGCCTAAGGAAATCATACAAATCCCATGTTGAGATCAGAAATTTGTGGGTTTCTGTCCCCCAGGGCCATCCCCAGCAGGTGGCTCCCCGCTCCTGCGAAACACAGGAGGGTTTGTCACCCCTCACAGAATCTACAGTAGTTTTTCGTGCTGCGGGCGCTTCACCTGTGTCACGTGCAGAGCTGTAGAAATGTGTTAAACGCTTCCAGTGTGGTAAAACAAAACGGATGGAATCAGCTTTGGGTTTCCACTTTCTAAGATTAGTTTGAGCTATTCACCTGCAGCTTGGAGAAAGTTTCCAATTTTCTTCATTCAGTACAGTTTAATGAAACCATTTGAATTTTTTCATGTGTTTAAGCACAAAAAATGTACACAAAGCTCACAGAAAAACAAATCGCTGCTTTAGTACCTGAACCAAGCACTGTAACCCCATACTTTCAGTGTGTTTGGTCCAAATCACTTTCTCCAGACATATGTTTGGTACTTTTAAGTCTAGACTAAAATTCACCCTTTCAAATGAACTTTTGTGGAATGTGTAAAATTGTAATGTTTGGTTTGTATGTAAATCAACGTAAATCTTTTTTATTAAGTTTTTATGTATCACTACATAGTCTTACTTTGCTTTTCTATTGTGAATTGCACAGTAAACTTTCATTGATTTGAATAAAAAAAATTGTCCTTAAACATTCAAGAGAAAATAAGATTAAGTTCTGAACCACTGTGCAATAAGTCACTTCAATTCCATCACTTCCCCAGTCTGATGCTCCAGCCTGTTTAACCAATTCTGATAAATTGAGGTATTGCCGTGTGATTGGCTGATTGGAAGTCTGTGCTAGCAAGCATGTCAATTTAAATGCCATTGTCAGTAAAGTATTTTTATTTTTTTTTTTAGTTTCCAAAAGCAGAAAGTGTTTCACTAAAAGAGACAAAACCCATGGCATGCTCTGAAGATATTTACAGCAGGTTCAGGGTTATGCTAAAGGATTAATCAAAATTGCTGTAGATTTGTAAGAGTGTAGCTTGAGCCCTTCACACACCCTTTAGAAGCTGGAGAACAGATGAATTTAATAAAGAATAAAACGCATTGCTCTTGTGTTTATTAAAGTGAATGCATTATTTTCAGGAAGTGAGTTATTCACGTCAGTGTTTCTCTCTCAGGGCCAAATTCCTTTCCGTCTGTGTGCTTTACACTAACCAAATAGTGTTTGCAGTCCCGTCAGTTTTAGAAGATATGCCGAAGATAATATATAGAATGATGAAAACCTTTGGTAAATGAATCCCAAATGTTTTTGTTTTTACTCTGGCAATTTTATTCAGTGGTACGGCCATCAAAGCTCAAACTTTACAAAAAAAGCAGTAGTAGAGTCTCTGTAATACTTCCCCTGTAATTCCAAATAAATGACCAGATAAGCATGACCAAGGGTGTGAACAGCGCTACTGTTTCTTACATTCTGTTACATTTGTGATTAATGTAGTCTTTTCAAAACCTTTAGATTAAATGTTCGACTCCTCTAGAATACCAGCATCCTATTTATAGATTATAGAATGCATTATTCATGGAAATAAAGCTTCTTGGAATGATTTGTATTTTCAGGTTTGCTCCTCAAGTGAACACTTCTCTTCAGTGCAGAACAGATACGCAGTGGCTTTTAAAAACCTTCAAAATAGATTAACCCATGCAAAATGCAATTTTTAACCACTGAATGCTGTACTAAAAGATTAATAAAAAAAAAACCTTTTTGACGAGTGATTCTGGACAAATATTAAAATGTATATAACAAGCAATAACTATATAATGCCGCACTAGTTTAATTAACATAAAAACATGTTCAGGTAATGAGTGTATGTGCAGAATCTGCTGGGAATTCTTTTTTACCCCTTTTTTTAAGTGTGGGATGGCCCTTTCATTTCATGTCGAAGGATGTATAGCCCTTTGCCATTCCACTTTGTTCTCCAGAAAAGAGAATTGGGACACCCCTTCGACTTGTGTGATTGTGCAAAATGGAGGAATCGAACCCAGTCACAGCTGAAACGGCAGAGCAGGAAACACTAACTAAGCGATGTTAACAACAATAATGGTTTGCTGGCTATGTGAGAGGTGGTGCTAATTCTCAGTTACCTCTGAAGGTTGGTCAGCCATTGGGATCCCCCTCTTGGCCTGGGACTCACAACAATTCTCTAGCTTTCTGTGACAGGACAGAAATCACCAAACATGACTAAGTTACTGATGAGATAAAGAGGCAGGGGCTCACCGTTCCTCTGAAGTGCTTGAGAAGGACCATCTAAGTTCATCTGATAGTCGATAACTCTGATTTTGGTCTTTTGGTTCAAGATGTTTTGGTGGTAGGGACTTTGCATCACATATTTAAGTCTTTTTACCTTTCAATGAAGATTTGAAAGTCATACTGTTAAAATGCTTTCTGTGATGTTGAACTCTCTACATAGTGCTTCTGTCTCTCTGGAGTTTGTGCTCAAACCTGTGAGCTCTCGCTTGCTCTTGGATTGAATGTTGGTCCGCATTAACCATTGCAAATCTCTGTAGCTGTTCACTCTTTGGGCTTGGTCATTCTACTTCAGCCACATATTAAAAGTAACAAATGTAGTTGGCATCCTTCAAACTAAAGCCTTTGAATCCAAGACTGACGCAGAGAAGAGAGCATTGACCAGAAGTCGTGTTTTACCCACAGATCGCCATAATGTTTTCACAAAGCATTGTTCTCTTTTACAGCTAGACTCAATGGAAACATGTACGTAACGTCTGCTGTGATTAGAACACGTCTAGATGAGACAAACAGACACAAACAGAGTGGTTCAGATGGTATGGAAGCTTACTGGAGACAATGGATGTTATTAAGGTGGGATTTTAGCCCTGTTTGTTTGCAAGGATTGTGTGCTAGACTCATTTTTTGCTAGATTAGGGTTTCTGAGCATGTGGAAATATGATTCTTCACAGCTGGGAATGGCACTGCAGGTATTCATCACCATTCCTACAAAGAAACAAACTGCATTTTTTTACATATGGAATGGTCAACAGAGAAAAACATCAATACTAACAATAGTTTATTCTGCAATATTGAAGTGTAATAACACCACCTTTTTCAATATAAGAAGCTATTTTGTTCAAAATGATTAGCCCTGTGATGTTAATAATAGATAGTGTATCCCTTTTGCTGTAGTTCTCAAGCATGCGGAATAACAGCCCATTCTTCCTCAGCAGATCTCATAAGCTCATCTGGATTTTTCGGTTTTCGTAATATATTGTGGCAGTTGGAGGCCATTGGAGATGGCCAACTTCAGATGGCCTTCCTCAATTTTCGGCCAGTTGTTCGTAATGTACTCATAACTGTAGTTTTTGAAGATTCTATCATTACGTCCGCCATTCTGTCATTGTCTAGTGCTTTAATGTTGCTGTACCCTCCGCAGAATATCTTCAAAATATTTAGAGGAAGTGTGTGATTATTTTCCAAAATTCCGTTGTTTATTCTCCCTCAATTGAATCTAAACCAGGTTTTATTGGGAGGTTTGCAAACCCCATCTATTTTCTCTTCTGTGTTTGATCGCAAAACACATGATGTTTCATGCCAAGGCAATCCAGTAATGAACTTTCTTTCCCCCCTCTCCATGTGCCACGGTGCCCTTGAAAAGACCCATATTCAGGGGTTTAAACATTGCTCAAATTTGTTCCCAAAACCCCAGTTGTGAGCACAAATACCTCTGTTATCCTCTCCACCTGTTTACCCTCTTGCCCTCTTACCCTGACCCTTGTGCCTAGTTTTATCAAACACATGTTGGCGTAGGTTCAGCCAAGGGTCAAGCGGCTCTTACCGGCTGGTAGATATGGGCCTGTAATCCTCCTAACAGCAAAAGAGAAGCATTTGGACTATTATTAGTTCCCCTCCTCCAGCGGGAGCGACTGACTGCGTGCAACTGTGATCAGGCAAATTAGGCTTACAGTGAGGGTGGGCGGACTCTGTGAGGTTGTGCCCCACCCCTGAGTGAATCAAAGGCATCCCTGATGAAGCACAGCGTCTCTACTGGACACCTCTCATTTTACTGAGCACAAGCCAAGATAGTTTGGCCAGAATGGTGGCCAGCACTGTGGCCTTTTAACGAGACAATCCCTCACTGCACCTCTGACATGTCTAGACTTCTCACGTTTATCCATCCATCCATTTTATTTGTGCATATAATCCTGGTGAGGCTCACAGGGTTCTGCTACTTCTAACGGTGGGTAGCCTGGAGATTGCCTTAGTCCACCCAATCCCACCATATCTCTCTTCTGGAGTCACCTGAAGAATATTTTCTGACAAACACTGTTTTGTGCCCAGATATGCAAAGACTACAGATACATACCAATTCCTGGCTATGCCTGTTGCATAACAACACATGGAGCAACTGTAGCCCTGGGAACACTTTCCTGTCGCACTGTTTTCCTCATCTCTAAGCTGTTACCATCAGCATTTTTTTCTAGGGAGAGCATAAACCTGCCTTTCTTAAAACTGCAAAAAATGATTTAATTGTAATTAAAATGTGTCTAAATCGAGGAAAAAATCTGTTGATGGGGAACGGCAAATCCTTAAGTGTTGAATAAATATTCAGTCATTATTCAATCCTTTCTGGGGTCACGGGTGTCTCCAGCTCACTTCGGGCGAGAGGCGAGGTACACTCTGAACAGGTTGCTAGTCTATCGCAGGGCAACACATGCATTCACTCACACATTCACATCTAAGGGGAATTTAGATTATTCAAGCACGGGGAGAACATGCAAACTACATCCATGAAGGTCACCTTGAACTGGCAACCTTCCTTTTACTGAAAGGTTATAAATATCTAAATTAAAAACTGATCCATCTAATGACTCTTGAAACAAGCCTTTCAAAGTCATAGCAGAGTGCTTGTAACAAAAAAATGAGCAAAAACTAATTAAAAGGCACATTTGAACTTATATCTAGTCAAACAAAATAATTTCTGGTTGTGCATGAAAATATTCCTTAATAAAGTCTGTAAAATATTTGTTGGTATAAAATGATAATCAATAAAAATGGACACATTTCCCCCCAAAAAACATGAAAAAAATCTGCTTAAAATGCTTAATTTGGCACCAAATTACATATATAGCTTTAAAATAGGCACAATGTTCAAAACTAACTTGCAGGACTGTTTTCATGACGTGTCCTCACATGATACACTCAAATCCTTCTATCCTCAAGCCAGAAAAAAATATATATTTTATTGTTTTAACGATGAGTATTTCCAATTCTTCAAACATCTTCATTAGTGATCGATTGAAAGCTTTCGTTGGTGATTTCTATAAACTATATCTTGTACTCATCCGATTGAAAGCAGGAATATGAATTTAGCCGATGCATACAGGCGTATGTTGTTATTCATGCATCCCTTGAGTGAGCACATTACGGGTTCTTCTGCGTTTCACAGAATGTGAATTCAACATTTAATGTGTGCACTGGGCAGGAGACATGTTCCTGTCGCAGCATATGTTGTGGCATACGCACCGCAGAGAGTTTCCAGAGACATCAACTCAGACCTCTGCTAAATCAGAAATCCTGCGGCTAAGATGCATGAGATTAATGAGGCAAAAGCTCTTTAAAACAGAGGGGTCAGCAAGTGGTCAGCGAATCAGTGCCATCATCACATGTGTGGGATCAAGAGGGCATCGAGCGGACAGTTCAGCTCGGGGGCAGGGTCAGTGAAGGTGTGCATCAGGTGTCTCCTGCTCCTACACTGAAAGGATTCTAGAGAGAGCACGGAGCTGTTTCAGCTTCTGATTTGGAAATGTCAGTGTTTTTCTCATGTTTACTCACCTTTTTCAAGAGTGTAGTCACTTTTCTTTCTGCACTAGTGATCTACATCATCATCATTTAATTATCATTAAATAAATAAATGAGTAATTTATTTTGTTTCTGAAAAAAGTCTCATTTTTCTCTGTATATTCATAATGCATGTATCTTTCATTTTCATAACTTAATTTTATCACTTGCTGTCAAAGTCAGGTGGACGGGGCTAACGTAGATGTCCAATCCATGCTTTTTTCTGAAGAAGAAATACAATTGCACGAGAATATTTTAATGGAGATGGAAGACTCTAAATATAATCCAGATCTGTATTCCAAAGTTATGTTTAAAGAATAATATATATTTAAAAAATTGTAAATACAAATAAAATTAAAAAGCATCTGTCTGAACATAAATGAAAATAAATGAACAGAATGCTATATATGTTTTTTTTAAATCAGGAACTTAATTCATGTAAACTTTTTATTTTTTATTTCATTATTAAAATTATTGATATATCATAAGCTCTCTTTTTTGTGCATATATGACAGATTACAAAGATAAAAAAATATGTATTTGGACCTAAATAATAAAATAATTGTACAACGGGTCTATTGGTTTAGTAAACAGCTGAATTATTCTTTGATGTATATAGAACTCTTTATTCTATATATTATTTAAGCTAAACTCGTTCATCTCAAATGTATTTGAAGCAGGTTTCTGTATTTTAGCATTACATGGAATCAGAGTAGTGGTGCATTTTTTTTACTGAAAAATTATATAAACTTCTGAGCAGTTTGGACATTTCTGAATATACTTGAATTAAGTAGTGTAATTAATTAATAAGAATATTTAGGTTTTTTTTTTTAAATTTGATGATACAGAAACAAAAGGCAAACCCAACTAAAAGACAGAATTTTCACTCAAGGATTTAGAAGAAAATGAACGAAATAGACTAATTAAATAGATTAATGTTCCTCAAAGCCAGTTAAGCTTTATATAGAGGGACCAAATGCAATCTGAATAGAGTAAATTGAACTTGAATTATGGAAATGTGGTAAATACACATATTTGTTCATTTTTTAATAATAACCAGTCAATAAGCAGCAAATTAATTTCCTTTGTAACATATAGGTCTACAGAGAAGAACATTTATGTTTCATTTAAATCTTTGCTTTGCTCAATGATTTATGCTTTTTCCTTGTTGATATCAACAAACTGAAAAAGCTGTGAAAACATTGCAATATTGAATTTTTTTTTGTTGTTGAAACACCATTGAGTTCAAAGCAATGAAGCTTGACTCAGTTGTTCCTGCAGCAAGAGCAGGAAACCCCTGTCATCAACGACCAAGTGAACCTGAAAACAAACAAGCTGAATGGGGTTGTTACATTACAGTATTTTAGAGACAATATCAATGACATCTTTATTTTAATTGTCACAGTGCAATTTTGTTGATTAAAAACCAACCAAAGCTTTATATGAAAAGCACTGTTCAGTTGTCCCAAAATTCTTTAGATGTTCAAATAAACATCATCTTCACGTGAAAAGAACACTTGGTCAGTCTGTTCCAGGGGTACTTTATTCTAAACTAAAAGAGCATTTGCCACTTTTGAATATTGTAACTCTCGCGAGGACCATTGCCTTAAAAGTAATACAACTGTCAACTAAAAAATGAAAAGGTTTTAAAAAGTTTAACAAACTTAATCTCAAGATTTTATTGTTGATCGGACAAATGAATTAGAGCTTCATGTTTAATTAAAAAAGGAACAAAATACATATAAACAGTTCACTTGCTGCTAATCAGACCAGAATCTATAAGATACGATTCCTTACACATAAAGAGCTTTACACTGAAACCGATCAGTAGATAAAATGATATTGTTACATCCTGAGTGCGGGGGTTGACCAGAACCAGAACAATCCTTTTTAAAGAGAAATTAGAAGGACTTTATAACATCTTTTGTTCTTGTTGGGTGGGTGTGTGACAATATATCGTGGCACAAAATATCGTCTAGGATCTGAAGTGTATTTGCTTCTTGGAGTGATTTTAGTCACTTCTGAAACTTCTTTGCCTCGTCTTCTTGTTTGATGTAAAATTTACTAGGAGCCAAATATACTTTACTCACATTTTTAACAAGAAACACAATAAGATTAGCTCTCTCCATAAAAAAATGACATAAAGAAAACATTAACACTGCCCCCTAGGGGATGGATGGTATCTGATATAAATCAAACTAGAACTAATCTCATACAAATCAACCTAGACCCTAGCCTTCTATGCTTTGCGGTCTCGAAACTTTTTAAGTTCATTTATTTCCAAAGATGGTTCGTTTCAAAAGCTAGTTAACAAAAGTGTTGTAAAATACTTGACATAACATTGAGATATGTATCGTATCATGAGCAGAGTGTATCGTTACACGCCTATTGCTGGGTATTTGTGGACAAACTGAAATCTCTGGAAAGGATGTCTGAAAGTCTCCCTGTGCACTTTGCACATTATAAATAAAAGACTGGTTTACAGATGTCCATCTCGGAGCATATAAAGAACAGATCAGATCCCGACCGAGCTGAACTCCCATGAACACTGATATCATTTCACTGAGCAATGAGATGAGCGGATGTGCTGCAGCTCGTTCTGCACCAGCGCATTAGGAGCTCGCTGCAGAGCGAGAAGCGAGTGGATTGGGACGCCTGCAGGCCTGGGAGCAAATCCAGGTCATGCAGATCCTGCCTTCAGTAATCTCTGCCCCAGCGGTGAACCCTGGATCTCATTAAAGAGGATTTAATTCCAATAGTGTAGATGTACGCTGGAAGAGATTTGCTTTTGTCTTTTCTCCCCTCCTTCATCACACAGATACATTCGTTTTCTTGTTCCATCAAGTAAAGTCGCAGTAAATCCCAATTGTGGTCCTCCTCATTGGTTAATATTATGAACTCAGTAAGCCCCTCCCCTGTTGGGTGTTTTGAGCAGCGATCAAGGGGCATTTGAAGCATCGAATTGAACACAAATCGAAGAACAGCGGAGCGCGTATAATTTCAGATTGTGTTTTCTCAAATGCAAAGCATTAATGAGTGATGGGAAACATATCATTGGCGTGCTGGCAAACGCTCTTAAGGATCACTCCACAATCTCATTATCCTCACACTAATGGCCACGCCAGCTCCATGATCTCACTGTTCCAGGCCTCAGTGCATTACTGCTCGCAAAACTGTCTGCCTGACTTTTATTCAGTGCTTACAGGAATTAATTTCCTGAGTGTGTATCCGAGCCCCGGCTCATCACGGAGCTCAATGCTGTGATGCTCACATATATCTGTGGTAATGCATCGGGTCAAGGGGTCATTTGGTCTTAGAGAGTCCTAATGATGGACTTTAAGCTGGTGAGAGGGGGGCATGTGATAGGAATCCATGCTTAAATATCTCCAGACAAATGCAAGCATTTTAATGTTGACATAAAGGTCGGCTATACTGTGGCCGGATGTGGTTTGTGCATTTCAGAGAATTCCTCCCAGCTCGAGCTTGTAGTCGAATGTAGTTAAAATTAAAAATTAGTGTATATTTTTTGCTGATTTTTGATCCACAAAAGTTTAAACCTTAAACAAAGTGATAATATTACCGTGAAAGCAATTGTTTGAAAAAAAAGTATATTTTATTTACAATTAGGGGTATAACGATACACTCTGCTCTACACTACACTCTACACTTTTTACCAACTATTGAAGTTTACATAATGATCCATCATAGAAAATTTTAATTAAAAACATTTTGAGACCACTAAGAAGGCTAAGGTCTAGTTTGAATTGAATGTGAGCATGTGATATCATCCATCCACTAGGAGGCAGTGTTAATGTTTAGTAAAATGTAAAGTCATTTTTTTGAAGGAGAGAGCTAATTTTGCATCTAAAAGGTTTCTGAAGTGACTAGAATCACAATCACTCAAAGAAGCAAATACACTTTAGCTTCTAGAAGATGTCTCCATGTAGCACTACAAAACATATTGTGGCAATTTTGTATTGCGATATATTTTGTGCCACGATGTCTCGCTAACCCCTGGTTACACATATCAAATGCTCAAAGTGAGACATTTTGACAGTTCAAATGAAATATTGGTTTAAATTTGGATTTCAAGAGAGCTGCACATTCCAAAGAAGCGTGACGGGTAACAAATCATTTACATATAAGGAACAGCTGGAGGACTTATTAGGAAATATTAGGTCAATTGGCAACAGTATTAAGTTTAAAAAGAGTCTCTTAGAGTGACAATAAGAACACAAGATGATCACCAATTTCCCCAATGCTCTGCCCCAAAATAGAGGAGCAATATTGGAAAGGAGTTTATCAGCAGGTTATCATCAGGTTTCCATAGTGTATTATTTCTTCCAAAAAGGACCTAGAGCAATCAAAGGGTCAAGGCTGATAAACCTGGTTGCTGGTGTTCTTCGGGTCCTGCATGACAGACAGGAATGCAGCTGTACTGAAAAACTCAGGAACACCAAAGCTGAATGTAAATATTATCCAGAAGCGAAGGTTTTTTCTCTGTGCAAAGTGAAAAGTGGAAAATTGTCCTGTGGTCAGATGAATTCAAATATGAAGTTCTATATGTTTGCTATTCACCATGTGTTCTGTGTGAATTCATGATGCATCAGGTGCCACAGGAAGTGAAACAATAAATATGATTTAATTGTATAATATTTTTAATAGTTTGAAGTCCCAATCACATCAGCTGTTTTGAATTAAGTAGGAATGACGCAACCAACTTATTGTTTCAATTTGATTTCAAATATAATGTGTAGGTTTCACAAAGGGTATTAATTTGATATTTTTGTAATGACATAATGACATAATTGGCAAGATAATTCAAATTCAAATGTCTGAAAAATGCTTGACGGTCTGTCAGTTTCATTTTACAGACCTCAAATCAGTGCCATCTACTGATGAAAAGAAGGGATAACCCTTGGAAGTACAAGACCTGTGATATGGCTTTTGTTTTTAAGTAGAAAAACTTAATAGTAAAAACTTGAGCAATTATTTTTGATATCCATCCTTTGTTTTCCTTCACTCATTTTTTTGACCAATATGGCCACAATGATGGCATTACTTTTAAATTATTTTAGAGTAACCATTTTTTATATATTTTACTGATAATTTTTAAAAAGTCTGTGTTCCTGTCAGATTTCCTCATTAAACAGGGCTAGAAATTCTTTGTGTTTCTAGGTTAAACACACACACGCACATGCACGCACACACACACACACACACACGCACACACACACACACGCACGCACGCGCACACACACACACACACGCACACACCCACACACACACACACGAAAACAAAACAAAAGAAATTAAAGCACTTTAAATGTATAGTCCATTTTATCAAATAATTGTAGTATAGATTTTATTAGATTATAACGGACTGCTTTTTCATTTCAAGATGTGATGGGCTCTTTCTTGCAGCACAGAGCAGTGTAATGATTGATATTAGATCTGATTGATCAGATATGAATACAATGGAACTAATTGTTTTTGAGAAACAATATTTAATCAACTATATTTTTAGAAACTATACATAAAAATATTGTTGTATATATTTTGTATTCACTACAAAATAATCCTGATAGAAATTCACATAGTTGTCTTCATTAAGGGCTTTATTGAAACACACAAAGAAGAAAATCAGACTCAGCACAACTGCCCCAAAGGTTTCACAGACCACACGTCAAACCTCTGGCTTTGTTTACGGCTTTCACATGTTTAAAACCACGTTCATCCTACACAATATAAGCCTGACATGCTATGTTCCATTTCACATGAGCTTTGTGGGGATTAACAAACAATACCGGGAACCCGGAGCCCACAAGCAAATAACTGACATTACTTCAGGAACAAAAAATTATCCAAAAAGGGAATCTTTTTGAAGAGCACATTGTCAACTTTCAGGAAATTCTTTTTGATGAGTCCTCAATGCTTGCATATGCTTTTAGAAATATCTTTAAGCATTTATTCCTACTCCCCCACTCATCAGCTTAAAGTCCACCTCTCTTCGGGCCTTGACCTGATGCATTTCCACATATAAATCTGAGCATCCAGTGTTGGTTTTGCTGCAGTGGTTGAAGTGTAATGTTGTTAAACGGAGAGAATTACTTTAACATTAGGAGAATAAACACCAAGGTCAGAAATGAATGTTTGTGTGTTTGATACAAAGAGCCAATGTTTAGAGGGCAAGCTCTTGTTTGTAAAACCAATCTTGGAATTCTTTTTAAATCAAGCATATAATTAAAGATATTTTTTTTAAATACCATACTTTGACATCAACCCAGACGAAATACCCATGTGTTGCCTGAACCCACCATTGAAGCGAGTGAAGCTAAAAGTGGCAAAAGTGTTTCCCCGTGCAGACAAGTGTTAAGTGCTTGTGATTGCTAGAAGAGGGATCTGAACCTCAATCAGCCCATGTTGCAAGCCCTAAACGTTAAGAGTGAGAAAATGAGTGTGAATGTGCATCTGGGAGCGCCTGCGATGTGTTGATGCGTGGTACGTGGAGTCGCCTTTGGCTCTACGCTCCCCAGGGTGGACCAGGGCAGCAGGTGACAGGTAAAAACACGGTCAGGGTCTGATGCATCATTCATGAGCTTGATTTTCTCCATGTTTATGAGCGGAGCTTGATCTCGACATTTGGCTGACCTCAGAAAACATTCTGCATTAGAGCAGCAGTGTATCAATTAAACATGCAGGACAGGGACACACAGAGTTCAGTGCACTTCTTAACCTGATGCTAGCAGGGTTTGCACCGGAGTTCACTGCGCTTTCCCTCATGCTTCATTGAACTTTGCTTATGAAGAAGCCATAAAGACAGGCTTGGGTGATGCTTCCCTGTCTGTGTACGCTCTCGGATTTTGCACTGTTGGGATTCTAACTAAGACTTGTTTGATCAAACAACCAAACAGCTCTTCTTGATCAGATTCTTCCTTTTCATTCTTTTAAAAGATTATTTTTCATACTTTTAACCTAAGAGCTAAGATGTATTGCCTAAGAGCTCCAAGAGCTCCCAACACCCTTTCAGGTTACAACGGTGAACTTTTATTGAGAAACAAGAATGGAAAACATTACATAAAACTACTTATAGCACAAGCTCTTAAGCTCAAACTGTAAGAGACAGTAAGGGTCTAAACCAGCTCACTTCAGTCTGGGGTACTGTGCAACATGTTTCATGAATCTAACAAGCTACCACTCTTCTTTTACAGGTGAAAGTCTGGTTCCAGAACCGCCGCACCAAACAGAAGAAAGACCAGACCAAGGATACAGACAAGCGCTCCTCATCCACCTCTGAATCCTTGGCCACGTGTAACATCCTGCGGCTTCTGGAGCAGGGACGTCTTCTCTCTGTTCCTCCTCCAACAAACCCTCTGCTAGCACATCCTCACCCAGGTAATGGACCTCTTTTGGGCACCCCGTCTGTATCCACTTCCACTGGAGTGAGTAGCACCACGTCGCCTCCATTAACGGGTGTTGGTGGTGGGAATTTTGGACTTTCACTAGGTTCTTTAAGCGGCACACCACCGTCACCACGTTTGGGTATCCCGCCACCCTCTCTATGCTTTACAATGCCTCTTTTGGGTGGAGCACATCACGAACTTCCATCAGGATATGGGTGCGGGACATCAGCTTTTGAGCCCTACATGAGGATAGAGCGGAAGGATGGAGAACTAGGCGGGAAAAAGACAGTTTCTTAAAAGTGCTCCACTTCCACACTTCCCCTACAACTCACTCTCAGGGGTCTCACCTGTGCCGCTAACATCACCAACAAAGAGATTGAACGGCATTGATTTGAAATGAATAGTTTTTTCTCGTCCCGCATTTCTGGAGTTAGTGCCTATAACCAAATCAAGGCAGATTGGACTCTTGTGTTGAGCATTTGGGACAAAGCCTGTAAATTAAGCTAAGCTAAACAATTTGGTTTCCTTCTATTTTTGGTGTTCGCTGAAGAAAGCATCAGACCTGTTCACTGCACTAATGATTACTATACCATTTTTCAGTGTAAAAAAATTGAATAACTTTTCATTTTAAATTGTTGATTGCTTTAATGTTCTCCTTTACATCATTATTCCCCTATTTTGGTTACAGAACACAATATTTTGGCCGCTCTCTGGCAAAGGTACATACATCCACTAGCCAGTTCTTTATTCCCAAAGGAAAAAAACTCCAACCCCAACCCAAACCCCATGTGTTTTCAAGCACCATACTCTACGTAACTGCAAATGAAGTAGACATTTAAGTACATTTTATTTCCACAACATTTTCCACCAAATTATGTCTCCAGGTGTTTCCTATAGAGCTAGGACTGCCTCTAAAATCACAATGCACCTTTCTATATCTTTTGCGAAGGATGTCTCATTAGATTCTTTGAGCCATGATTTAAGAGGTGGTTTGCACATGAGTGGGAAGTAATGGGGACCAGCACCTTAAAGTTAGATCGAGGTACTATAGATCGACTACAGCCAATGACTTAAGGTACGTGTGAGCCTAACCACATATCTGATGTAGATACAATACATACTTACCATATGTGACTGTGCTCACAGATACCAGAAAGGAATAACTCTACCATTTCACAAAATTTTCAAGCGTCTTATTGACCTGCAAGGGAAGGATAGAGCATGAGATTGACAGACGAATTGTTTTTACAGATCTGTTTTGGTGAACAAAAGGCTAAAATCCCGCCAAAGCTCCTCCTCAGGGTGACTGTGCACTTGCTTAAAGACAGGTGGGAAGGTCTTCATAGGGAGGTCAGTTGAGGTGGCTTGGGCATCTATTTCGGAAACTCCCCAGACTTTCTAGCGAGGTGTTTCCGGCATGTCCAGTCTAATAAAGGCCTGAGAGGCGACTCAGGAAACATCGAGAAGGTACCTTTATTAGACCTGGATGAAGAATGGAGTGCTGCCTCAGCTACCCAATACCGAGCAAAAGTAAATGAACGGATGAGTTTCGAGTTTGATTTGGAATTGTGTTGATTCAACATTAAAATGTTCTCTTTCAAAACAACAATTGTTACAATGGTATTCCCAATAAATGTAATGCTGAAACGACCCCCACACCCACAGTCTGGGTGATGCTGATCACTACTGCAGCTACACACTGGTTATCTTCTGAAGGACAAAAAGCATCACTATGTTCTTCAGAAATACCTGGGTGACTGCACCATAGCTGCAATCCAGTGAATCACAGCTCCAAAACTACTCTCTTACCCCAAACCTAGTGATTCTTCTGCTAAGGTTTGCCATGGATTTGTTCCCATCAATCCCAAATTAAATGGGAGAAGCAGCAGCCACAAGCAAAGTAGAACACAAAACAAGACAAAACACAGGGTTAACAAAATAATTTTTCTGACCCTCATACCCTGTATAATCACCTTCATCCACCATCCATTGGGTGGTGACGGGTGAAATAAAAGTGGTCATACACTCGCCCAGACATTTGTGAACCTACTTGCCAATTTCATCCTACATCAAGGGAATGATCAAACTGCAATAGAGTATCTGGACCCAAAGACATATGGGAGTGGCTTGATCTCAGGGTATCTGAGAAGTCAATCGAGAAAATCTGTCTTGTGGTAGATGCTCAAGGAAGTATCGGATGATCTTGAGAGTCAGACAGATATAAGGCTTATGTTTCAGGAATAGCTTCAAAAAGTTGTGTTCATGGGGTTTTTTGGGATGAAGTCAAATTACGAATTTCTTCCTAGATCTTGTAGACCTATTTATTTTCTAAATGGATTATTAGGACTAATTTAAGTTCAGGTTCCTTGGAGAATCATAACAATTGTGTGATGCTAAAGGGATTCCAAAACTTTTAATTATGGCGTGAATTCCTGATTTTCCACCATGCTGTCCAACAAGGATGATTCTGTGGGGAAATCCAATGGATTATTGTCTATTGTAGAGTTTGGTGCTTGAAATCCAAGTACTGGTTAAAAACGGCAAATTAAATGTAAGTAAACTGCATAACTTTAAAGAAAAAAAAAATGTACAAGAAATGTTTCATAGCTTTCTGACTGGCTGGCCTTCTATAGTTTACTAGCTTATCTGTTGGGAGTAAATCTTTGAGATCTTTGCCCTGTTCCAATATTTTCTGTATTATTTTGCAATTCCTTTAAAATGAGTGCAATTTAAAACCTCGTTTTCCCTGGTTTGAACAGGTCTTTTGTTTGTGGATGAAGGAAAAACACTGTAAATCTTTCTGTACTAAAGGCAAATAATTTTGCTAGCTTGTTTCCAAATGGGTGTTAAAAAAGGATAAAAATGATCATTGTGTTGCGTATTATGCTGCTCTAAATGAACGGATAGGAGAGCTTGTCGAAATACATGTGTCTGTACGAAAGTGTGTAACGGGAGAAGGTGGACAGTAACAAACTCAAGAACTGGTCACTTTTCTCTTCTCTGGACCTTGACGATAGCAGTTCAATGAACAGAATGATTATTTATAAAGCTCAAAATCAATGTTGAGTGCATAAGAAATTCTTCCTGTGCATTTCTTATGAAGGATAAGCTGTCGCAATGCTCGCCTGTTTTCTTTTCTCTCATTCTTCATTGTTTATTGAATAATGTTACGTACTGTGTCCCAGTTAACACATGCTTCCACGTGTCAGAGAGCTGCTTCCTGATGTCAATCATCGCAAAGGGCTTTTTACTCATTTCCAAGTCACTTTGAGCCTTTCAGCATCTAGCTGGATCCTTTGAGATGTTAAACATTTAAATATTAAAGGGATTGTTCAGCTTAAAACAAAAACGCTCATTAATTCTTCACCCTCTCCTTGTTCATCCACCCAAACCTTCATCAAACACAGCTGAAGATATACGATCAGATCTCATGTGTTTTCAACTCATTCGTTGATGCTAGTGACTCTTTAAAGCTGTAGAAAACATTCCATGACTCCAGAGGTTCAACCTTCCATTTACCAAGAAATGGGAGTATTGTACTGTAAAAATGAAGGTATGAAAAAGTGGATGTTCCTCACTACAAAAAGATGTACCACTGGTGACACACTGCTTATATTACCTTTCATAGAGCTTTGTAATATGAGTGTCATTGAACACATTGAAATCTTTAAATGTGATTTTCAAGTATGTTTTGAGGATGAGGAAAGACTGCAATGTCTACAGGGTGTTGAATAGTTCGTTTAAGTGTGAACCATTCCTTTATTGTGTATGTGGCAGTACTGTAGGTTTGGAGATGCACATATATAAACCTTGATGAAAATGCTGTTAAAAGAAAACTGCAGTACAGTCACTTTCACTCGCAGTATTATGTTTGGATGTTTTCACTTTTCAGTAAACTTGGTTTCATTTTTCTCATTTATTAGATTTTACCTCAGATAATATGCACTTTATGTTGATGGGTGTTCTTTCTGATTATCTTTATGTAAACCCCACCATGCATTCATTTTATTCTACAACCTTCATCATTTGTTTATAAAACAGCCAAAGACATCCACTACACATTCTTTCCAACACCCAATCTGAATTGAGCCAGAGCTCCCCCAATAGAACTCCACATTAATACAGAGTTCAATACTCCAGCATTTGCAAAATACATCTTAACCAACTTAATTGGAAAGTAAATTGGTGGAGCTCTTTTTAGAGTCTTGCGTGATAATTAAAAAAAATGGTGTGTAAAAATATTTTTTAGCCCCTCAAATCAATTGGAACCTGTAGCTTTTCGCTAAGCTTCATCCCTCTATTGGAGAGCTAGAGAACTGAACAAAGGATTTCACTGAGTGTATGTTTTGGACACCAAATTTGTATTTTGTGACCAAATTTTATCATGGATCTAAAATAAAGTCTGATCTTACAGGCGATTACAGTGACATCATCCAGGATGTGGGGTAAGGTTGAACATACAATACATTGAGAACACACAGTAGGGTAATATTGCACTTATTAACTTTGGTACTGTTAATAATAGTTTAACGAATGAACCCCCGGACAGAACCATTGACTATGTTAGCATAGAGCTAATGCAGTTTTTATTACTAATGTTATCTTGAATCTGTAAAGAACCAGTTCAGTAGATATTTCAACTAATATAAACTCACAATGCACATTTTTTGGACAATTATATTGCTTCATTTATCAACCCAAAGACTGTTTCCATTTATTTATTGTATTTAACAAACTTGAGTTTGAAAAAAATGCTTGAATTACTTCTACAGCAGACATTATGCTCTTCCTTCATTTGGTTTCAGAAAAGGAATAAAAAAATTGGCTGATATTACATCAATACCATTTTTAGCATTCAACTATAGATCAACTGTAGATCCTTGTGAGGTGTGGCTTAGCGACAAGTCACTTGCGAATTGCACTTGACAAAGTGCTTTTTTGTTTTGTTTAAAATAACTTTCATCCTTACGCAGGTAGAATTCAACAAATGCATCCACGTCCATCTATGACTAAAACAACCATCACTTCAATGTGAAAAGGCCATCTTTTTTTCAAAATGTATTGCACATTGCGCTTCTAGTTGAGCTTTGGAAAACAAAAAGCACAGATAATGCCTGCCTGTCAAACACACCCCAAATATTTCCTCTAACAATGACTCTTAGTAGTAATTAATGCAAGTAGTTAAAATGATCGTTTGAATAACATTATCAGCAGTTTGAAGACGTGAATCAAACAAAGGAAGCATGGATGAATAGCACGGGCCTGGATTTGATTGTAGACATGTGGTTAGAGCTTGCTGTGATTGTGTGGAAAGGCTCAAAGCTCTCGTTCTGAAGGATTACGTATAAGTAAAGCCATAAGCTTCCTGGCAATTTAACATTTGTGTGAAAGTCATAATTTATAAAACGATTAAACGACGGCACCAGCTTCTCACAAATAAGGAAACACTGAAACAGTTTGTAAATATACGAGTCTTTGCACAGTCTTCTCATGTTGTATTATGTGATCTTTCTGAAAAAAATGAATGAAAATATAAATGCTTTACCATTCTTTGTCTCATTAACTATTTGCACTTATTTAAAAACGTTTGTGTTCTGTGGCAAGGCAGCCTCTCATGGTTTGGCTAAAAAGCCATGATATTGTACAATATGTACATGTGTTTTTGTTCATATGCATATAAATATGTCTATGTCAATCCAACTTTGTGTCTGTTTTTCTTGCTCTACTAATTAGGGATTATTGTGAATAAATGGGTCATTCCATCATATTGGTAGCTATTGTGACCATATATGCACCAGCCACCAGGGTAGTCACCAAGAAAAGACAGAGACACAAAAGGCAGAGATTTCATGGAATGACTTCAATAATAAACTATTTTATACTGATGAAAATAAATTGAATAATATTGTTTAATATTGAATAATATTGTATTCTTTTATTATTCTTTATTGTTATATGTAAATATAAATAAATTGAATAAAATTGCTTTTTTTAGGTAACAAGGAGTTGATTCCCGATCTTGTCGTCTTTGCCATCCCTTCCTGTTTTCTTTCAGACCTCACTTACTGTTTCACTCCACTGTCCTATCAGGTGGAAAAAAAAATAATTAAAATAATAAAGTATTAAGAAATTAACAAAATTATTAAGAAATTAACAGAAGATGTTTATATAACGAGTTTCAGGAGGAGCTTATTAGGGCAAACCTCATGGGTCTCTTCAACTCACTGCCCTGTATATAAGCCAATAAAAATTCTTATTTGCCTTCCAGCTCTTCGCCACACTTAGCGGGTTAGGTCCACTCCACACTGTTCAATCTGTTACATTAATTTATTTTTTAAACTGATCAATAATTATTTTCCTCTGTGAAAATAAAAGATTTCAGCAGCACTCCAGCAGTCAGGTGTGTATGTTAGAGTGGCAAGACAGAAGGCACTCCTTTAATAAAAAAGGACAAGGCAGCGGCCTGGAGTTGTAAGTGGAAAGAACTGGAGTTTAGTCAGGATTGGGAATGCAGAAATGGGAGACATCCTGGAAGAAAGCCTGTTCCAGAGAGGTCTTGACGTCAGAGTGGAATAAACAATGGCCCTTAGCACCATTTATGTGAAAAATCATAAACTTACTAATAATTTCTCATTGAAAATGCAGTTTATCTGTTTACTGTCCTTAACAAGAAAAATATAGTTTTTAACTAGGAAAATATTTATTTTAACAAGAAAAATATTTTGTTTCAACCAGAAAAATATTTAATATTAAAAAGAAAAATATCTAGTTTCAACAAAAAAAAAATATTTTGTTCCATCTAGAAAAATATTTATTTCAACAAGAATAATAATTTAATCTTAATTAGAAAAATATTTAGGTTAAAAATAAAAATATTTAATTTTAACAAAAAAAATTAAGTTAATAAAGACAATTTGTTTTAACAAGAAAATGTTTAGGTCAACAAGAAAATAAATATAATTTTATATATTTATATATTTACATCTATGTGTAAAACACAAGAAGAAAACAGATTATTTCGAGCTTGCAGATAAAGATTAATCAGTGGGTGGTAGACCTGGAAACTTTGAGCTCAGTGCCTCCAGAAACTAGTTTGATCAGTTTGTTCTGATTCACCGAAGTTCACAGAGTAATAGACCGACAAGAGCTGTTTAATGACCAAAGACTCGCTATAGTTGTGGTAAAACCAAGGGCGTGCTGTTAAATCACAATCTAGAAAGGTAAAATGCTTTTGAAAGAGAGTTGTGTAAGGGCTGTGGGTTCAGAGGTGTATCTCTTAGCACTGAACCAGAGAAAAGATCCAAAGGATGAAGAGGAGCAAGGTTTAATTGATTTTGAACAAATGTTAGAAGACGCAAAGCAAGCTCATGGTCTCTGTGGAGGAGTCGCGATGCCTCAATTGGAGGAAAGATGTCCTTGGCTTTTAAAGAAGAACGACGTGTGAAAATTGAGGTCATCAGGTTGGAAAATGGGAGGATTTAGGTGAGGAATTGACATCTTCTCAAAGAAAAGGTGATTAACGTTTTATTCATCACACTGATGTTAACACTTAGAGGAAGCTATGAACACAATTATCTTTCCATTAAAAATTAAAGAGTCTTCCAGGATATGAATTAAAATGCAGAAAATGATGAAGGTTATGAAGCATGTGGCATATGAAAGACTCCAATAACCAAAATATATTTTCCTTAATAGACTATTTTAGCATTTCATCTGCAAACTGAGAGGTCAGCGGAACTGAAAAATATTCACGCTCAGTAAAGTTACATTCTCAAAGTTGGCTTTGAATTTAGAGTTTCCCCCTTAGTCACATTAGTCACTGCCACAATATTTGTCTGTCCCGCAGAGGTTTTAGTGTGAGCTTCTGAACAGTAGGTTCAGGTGCTCCTTAAATAATTGGATTATCAGTAAAATTAATGCAGATAATGTCTTTAAAGAGAGCATGTAATTATTGTACTAAAAGTGATTGAAGAGCGTAAATTTGTGAAACTCATAATAGTCTTAAATTGTTTTCCTCATTTAAGAAAAAAACAATTTTCATATACTCAATTTTTCATTACAGTTACAGATATATTTTATGTAGAAATTAATTTTGAAATAAAATGTATCAGACACTTTTCTGCAAAGCAATTTACTTTTGAAGGAATAAACACAATCAATCAGTTCTTGCTTTCCCTCAGGCTTGGAACCACAATCTTGAACCAAAGGAAGCTCAACATCAACATATTCTGCCAAGACTGTAATAATTTCTCAATAAAAATGAATCCTTTTCCACACAGTTAGTTGTTTCAAAGAGCTCAACAAAGCTTTTCTGATCCTAGTTAACCACTGAAGCCATTATAGCCCAAGCTGCTTTGTTTAGGGCCACCAAACACCTCCTTGTTGTTCTTTGTTACAACAATATCAAGAAGCTTCTTCAGTTTCTCGAGTGCCCATGGAAAAACAAAGACGCTCCCTCTCTTTTCACCAGACGCTCTTCATTTAATGCTACCATTCTCTCACCAGCTACTAGGAAATGTCTGTGTCGTTGAAAGAGCCGTTGTTTTTTCACAAACCCAAACTACTTTTCTTTTGCGAAGGCTTACGATGTGCTCAACCCAGTACAAAACATCTCAAAGACAAGACACTCTGTTCAGTTCACATCAAACTAAAGCTACAGAAGTGACAAGTTTCAAATAACTTAAAATAAATGCAAATATATCTTCCACTTTTCTAAACTGCTTTCAGCAACCATTATTCAGAGAGGTGAAAGATAAACCTAAAACCTGATGTGTGTGAACCACAATATTGCACCTCGAGTTAATTATTTCCTATAACTCTGAAAAAGTCCCATCCAAAACACAATCCAGACTTTGGAGAAACTAGCTTGTGGTGTGCACTAAAGATGACGTTTTGTTCACAAAACAACAAACTTAGCTACCCACGATGAACCAAACCATCTCCATGTTCATCATTCTGCATACATTCATCCATGAGTCTTAGGGATAGGGATTATTCAGGACTAAAATTTAAAATTCAGTCTAAATTTAACTCTGGTACAGCTGAAATTGATAATCAATTTTTTTTAGTTGATAGCTGAGAAAAATTGGTCAAATGCAATGACTGCTATACTAAAAAAATTATCATGTGAACACATTACTTCTAGTTTGTATAAACCATACTGGTTTCCCTAACCTTCTTCTCTTGTTTCACTTCAAATCCAGTCTTAAACAAAAGACACCAATGTGAGATTATCTCTTATTATTTCCTATTGTTTACAATGGAATACAGCAAAAAAAAACAAAAACAAAAAACAAAACAAAAACAAAGATGGTGACAGACAGTGACTGGTCAGTTTATTTTACTTGTTCCCCAACACTTGGGTGAAAGGAATGTACCAAGAGGAGGTTTCTTGTAGTTTAGCCGAAGGTTTATGGTTGGTTGAAATCTGGAACTATTTACATGTTTCCACAATAACTGGACTTTCAGAAATAAGAAGGAGGAAAGATAACAGAACAGAAAGAGAGAGAGGAGAGGAAGAGTGAGCTGAGGGACTTCAGGCCCTGATACAAGGCATGCCTTTCAGGGCAGGTTCTGAGCAATGCTTGAGTTTGCAATAAACACTTTCTTTTGGGAAAAAATGATGGATCTCTGTTAAATCAATGTTTTTCACATGTTTAAATTCCACCATACTACAAGTTCCACAACCCCTGGATTGCTTTTGGCAATGGTCAAAGTTCTAAAATTCAGATCATCATGTTTGTCACATGCTACTTGTGAATTATTCATGATTTTAGAATGTTTAGACTTGTTACAATATTCAGACTCAGCATTGTACATGCATTCTGTCTGTTTTTTTACACTACTGGTTTCTCAAGCAATTCTTGAAACAGGGTGATGGAAAGCTAGCTAATCTCTCCTTCGTCTCTGGAATGCATTATCCGTCTTTCGCTCAGGGTCAGACGCTTGTGCGAAATCTGTCAAAACAAGCAGCCCTCATCGTTCCTGAGCTGAGAAAATGTGCTCATGCGAGGGGGCTCCGCTGAGCTGGGGTCTTCCTGTAATTAACCCTTATAGCGCCCCCTCATCTCTCCCTAATCCAGACGCTTCTCGACCGCCCTCCCTCCTGGTGACCTTTGGCTCCACGCACCTCTCTCTTGGTCACATGACCAGTGCAGGTGTGGAGAGAACCTCGGCCCCGTTAGCCTCCAATTAGCGACCCTAATTAGTGTCCATCCCTCCTGCAGGGTCACTGAGCAGAGAGAGAAAGGAGCACAGGGAGTGCTGGAGAAAGGGTTCGGGGAGGGAGGGTGGCAGTGGTACAGTGATGAAGGTCAGAACGGCTTTCACGCTCAAAAGGAAAATACTGCACTCACTCGATGGATTGAGTCACTCTAATGGGACTTTCTTTCCACAAGGTGCTGTTTGAATTGTTTCCATTGAGCAGCGATAAATAAAGTTTCTCACTTTTGATTCTTTTGATGTGTTCTGGATTTGAACATGCTGCAGTTCCCATGAAAAGAATTGAAGATTATTGATTCCCCTTCATGTTATTTTACAGCATTCTTATTTATTTATTTCATTTTGTCGTAGTTGTATGAGGTCTTGAGGGCTGTGATTTGAGAGATGAATTGGCAATTTTTTTCAGGGCCAGTACATGAATCATTTTGTACTTTTAAGACTTATCATGTTGGTTTGGCTTTCAGAGCTTCACGTACGTTAATTGAAAGTGAAATTCCAACTCTACTCTTTTTCAGTTTTCAGCCTTCTATCAATGGTGAATTATTTCATTTAAATTATATATTATGATACACCAGTCATATAATTAATTTCTAAATTACCTTCTTAACAAATAATTAATTTCTCAATATTTCTTGAAGTAAACTAAATAATGAGGTAATAATGAAGCGCCTCTGATGAAATTTACTTATAGTTTAGCATTTGTTTCGTATTTTCAGTTCCACACATGAAAAGGGGACGTTTCATTATTAATCATTAATTAATCGTTAGTTAATGATTCAAAATTGTAATGATGTAGTGTCTGGCACATCACTGTCATTAATTAACTCATCATTATATAATGATTAGTTCACTTTACCCCTGGGTCATTCCAAGTAAATTTCTCAGAGAGCATTTTTAATGCAGAAAGTAAGTGCTTAACATTCAGAAAGTAATCACTCGTTATATATTGCACATATAATGTGTAAGTTTTAAAAAAAACTATTAGTTTTGATACTTTGTGTTTTAAACGAACATTATAAGAATTATGACAGATAGTTTCCATAGTAATTCAAATTGAAATGTGAGAACTGTGCGATAATCTTTCAGTTTAATTTATTTTATTGTCATCTAGTGATGAAAAGATTGAATAACCCTTGGGAGTACAGGACCTGCAATTTGGTTTGCACTTTTCAAAGTTCGGACAGAAAAAAGAACACTGGCACAAAAAGTGCTTGGAACAGTGTAGAAAGTTTAGGAGAGGTTCACCAGTTTTTTTTTTTTATTAAATTTTCACATTATTTCACCTTATGTTTATTTTTAAGGACAATTTATGATTTTTATTTTGTTGCAAATTTGTTTTTGTTTTTTTTTTTTGTACAATTTCCAGTTTGTTGTGGAACTATTGGATTAGCACAACAAACTATTTAGAGCAAAATGTAAAGTAGTAAAAACCGCCTCGGAAAAAAAAAGTAGTAAAAAATCATCAAGACTTCTAAGTATTCATTCATCACTATCTTCTTAAATATCAATTGCATAAATAAATGATGACTCATGACTCATTATTGTCATTGAAAAAGTCTTATTGCTTCTAGAACTAAGTTGGACAGAGAAACTGAAACAGTTGAATTGATACCATGGCTGGTATTCAATCTCTTTTTTTACATTAAAATCAAATTTATTTTGAATTACGCCACACAACAAGAAGAGTTGTCCATATGCAGAAAAGACAAAAGAAACAATTTTTATCAAAACTATGCTTACACAAAATATCAACATGCACAGAATAAGCTTCCAACCTAAGATAACATAAACAAATGACAACTGCACTTGTTTGCATCGATAAAATGTGAGCCTGAAGCTCTGTAACCACGCTAAGCTCCTGTGGTAATGGAGCTTAGTGAAGACAGTAAAGGATTCTTATTAGCCGAGTGAAAAGCCAGTAAGGGATCAGGTCCTTGATGTAAACAGACAGAAAAACAAACATCAGTTCTGTAAAGTGGAATCTGAACGGCTCACAACAGGTCCATTAGTTTGTTGAATGCAGGTCCATTTTACATCATCACACGTTTCTTTCTCAACCAAAACTGCTGAAACCCTCTAGAAATGTGTTCTATTTGCTGCTGGTAAACATCGGGTTGCATCATGCACACTAATGATTACTATATTCTAATGGGTTTCAAAAGGGGTTATTTTATTCAGATAACTTTACTTAATAATATTGATACTAATGCATTTTAGGTTTTTTACCCAACTGCTTTTTACAAAATCATATAAAACAATTGTACATTGAAGTGAAACATAGACAAATAGGACATAGGAGGGACACCTGCTTCGACAGATGGGTCTTCAACTTAGATTTATGACCAGATAAAACCAGATGCAAAACTCAGATAGAAAGACGTCGTGTCACTCTGTGATTCATGGGGTGACGAGCTTCTTGCTAGACCAACACAGCCATCGCTGAGAGAGAGAGAGAGAGAGAGAGAGAGAGCTTTCAGGTGGCCCTTGGGGCTTGAGGTGAATGCATGCTTTTCTGCAGCATCCTATCAATTCATAAATAAACCTGTTTCCTTTCTGTTCATTACATTCCTGCCTCTCGAGTCTTCGATATTAAAAGGATAATGTATTTTCGATAACAACGTCCTGCAGGCTAAAGCTGCACGGTGAAATCAATGTTCTTAGGCGGAGGGGAGAGGATGAGGGAGTTACAAATAAAAGCTTGTAAACTACAAGTACACTCCAGTAAAAAAATTACATCCTAAAAATATTTCTTTGCATCTCACTGAGTGATCAAAGAAGCTCAAGAACCTGATCTTGTCAATCTGGTGACTCAAAACACATTACGATATCGCAGGTCAAAGTTCCTCTTGAAGGAAAGTTCCTCAAAGTTCCCAAAGTCCGGGAACAGAGAGGAATGCGGAATCGCATGTGTAGGTGGGAGTTTTCCCTTTCGCATTGCCGCATGCGATCTCATTATATTTTTAATGGGCGGTCGGACCAGATTACTGGCACACCTGTTCTCAATCAAGAAATCCCCTCAAAAGCTAGACGTCATGCTGAGATTTAAAGACAATCAGGAACCAATAAAAAAGAAGGTGATTACCAAAAAAATTACTGTTGCTCTACGAGCCAATATCCAGAAATTGCAAAACACGGAACAGTGGGAAACCTTAGTTAAGTTCAATGTTCATTACTCCACCATGAGAAAGATACTGGGCAAAAATGGCCGCTTTGTAGTTTAAAGTTGAAAACTGCTGGTGAGCAGAGAAGAACATAAAGGCCCATCTCACTTCTGCCAGAAAACTTGATGATCCCAAAGACTTTTGGGAAAAGTCTCTGTGTGCTGACAAGACTCAAGTTGAACTTGAACTTCTTTTAAAAAAGTAGCATAGCATTTGAGAAAAAGAGCATCGAACCACTGGTGAAAACTCTCCTGTACGGCTGAAACACTTTTTCACACAGGACCATGTGGTTCTGGACATAGTATTCCTTTTGTAAAAATGCTTTGTTGAAAAAATGTCATGTTTTGATTCATTCCAACACTAAAAATCATTAAAACACTTTTTTTCACCCCACTGTTTACTGGTTTGCTCTATGGGTGATCAGTGGATTTCTTTAGCGGGCACCTGCAGATGGACGAGAGATTATGTTTATTTTGTTTTTAAAAATCTAGGACGTTTCTGTGATTTGGGCTGTGAGCCGAGGATGAAAGAAAGAGGGGAAGACAGATAGATAGATACTCTTCTCCCTTCTCAAGCCGCTGACCCACAGCTGTGGCCTCATTACTGCCGAGGGGTCAAACGCTTGCCCCTGAAACACTTGGGTCATGGCCACACACACACACCCCTCACAAATAGACTGTATGGGTGTGCATGTGTATATCTGGGAGGGGGTTCAGTTTGGGAAGAGCGCCTCTTTTGAACAAACGTGTGAACAAAAGCCTGCTCAAACTGTCGGCCCAGAGGCCTGGGGTGTTTACCGCTTCTGTATCTATAACCACCAAATCACTTCTCGCCCCTCTCCGCTGCCCCCTCAGCCGCCTGGCTTTATTGGGAAGGGGCAAATTAGTGGCCCGTCCATCTGGGTGTTAGCACCAATTACCAGAGGAAGCTGTCAGAGTGGATTAGAGCCCGCGGAGAGGGACGAACAGCTAAAGTATGCAGGCTTCTATTAAAGGAAGAGATTTTGACAAAATTAAATTTCACCCTCCCTATAACATTTTATAAAGTTATTAAAAAAAAAAAACATTTTTAAACTTTTTTATATGAGGAGACCCATCCCTTTTTTACCCTTGAAAACTATTGAACTGATATTGAAAAATTATCAATATTTTTCTTCTACTATAGTTTTTTTTTGTTTAAAATATTTGATTTAATCTCAATAAGTTTTATTATAAAGCACTGTGTTTCATACATTTTTTTCGTTGCTTCAATGCTTTTTTTTTATGTCTTTTTTCAGCATTTTTGAAAAACAAATCTTCATATTTCGCATGTTGAAGAGTTACTTTATTGTAGTTTTCACACTTTTTTTAAATGTTACAATTAACCCTTTATTTCTACATGTTTGATGTTAAACTCATTTGCAAAAAAAATCTTTTTTTTTGCATTTCTTCTTTTTGAGATAATTTTGCTAAATTTATTACTACAGTTTGTGTCATTATATCTTCTTATTCATTTCTAATTTTCAACCAAATTATTAATTTTATTTCAATACTGAACATATCTACAATATTTGTTCCATTTCCATTATTATTTATATTATTAATTATTGGGAAGTGTTCTGAAAAAACGTTATTACCCAACAAGTAATTTCAATATTTATTTCCAAATCTTTTTTCAAAACATTTGTGTTCAAGTTATATTTCTCCAGGATTTTATTTCTGTAACAATATTTATATTTCTGTAACTATTTAGAATTTTATTATTTGTCTCCCAAATAACCTTTATTTGTTCCACAGTGGGGAAAATTGCATTATAACAACAGCTTTGACAGTCAAAAAGAAAAATAGAAATAAGATGAAGAACAAAGTTATCAAAGAAACTTTTGTAGATGAATGTGATTTCAGTTCCAAAATAGTAACAAATACAGATTCTTTTTAGTTATTAAAAAACTGTAAAAAACTGTATTTTTTGAGGAATTATTTATTTTTTGGTTTAAATTTGTATAATTTGGTCATATGTTAGAAAAAAACCTAGTTATGTTCCCTAATATACTTTTCTCACAAATATTCTGATCCAAACATATTAATTTCTAAATATTTTGAGGATTATTTCTTTTTTTTTTCAAAACTTACAAGAAAAGTTTAATTTTGTTTCACAAAAAAATTCAAATTTGAAAAATTTTGAGTAACACATTTTTAAAACATTTTTTTTTTCTTTTAAAACAAAACAAAACTCATTGTCAATTAAAAGTAATGAAGATGAATGTGCCATCATTAACTTTCACTCCACTGGAATGTTTAAAGGCCCCCTCTCCCTCTTTCTGGCACTAATTTGCCAGGACCAGGTGTGCAGAGGCCAAGCAGAGGGGGCGTGGGTGAACTAGAGGAACCACTGCCAGGGTTTTGGGAGAACAATGAAAGAAACACAATGAAAGCTCCAAATCATACCAGGGAGCAGCGATGCGCATCCTGAGGCGGAGCTTAGGGGGTTGGGTGCTGGTGGCTGAGCCATGCTCACCATAGAACATGATTAAAGTGAGAGAGTGAAACTGATGAAGATTTTATTTACATCTGATTCGGAAAGATTTTCCAGTCTGTTCAAACAAATCAGTTAAAAATCACTTCAATTATTAAACCAGTTCATTGGTTTGATAAACAAAGATTCAAGACTCAGTTAAAAAAAAACCCAGTTAAAGATCTTCTAAATCAAGAAATCAGTTTCTTCATTTGATTCAGAAAGATTCACCAGTCAGTTCAAATGACTCTGTGTCACTTTAATTAGGAGAACTATTTGTGTTTATGAAGGAGCCACATAGCAGTTTAAATGACTCAGTTAGGGTCCCTTTCATAATTTATTTAATTGTAATTGAATCGTCAAAAAGTGACGATTACCTAAATCAAGAAATCGGTTCCTTAATTTAATTCTGAGTCAGTTCAGTTGACTATAAGTTAAGAGTTACTAGGTGAACGATTTTAAAAGGCAAAAAATAAAACACAAGTCACCAAGGCATCTATTAATTTTCACTCAAAACTTTCATAAAACTTGAACATGTCACTAACAGGACCTGTTTCAATCAGGACATCCCTTTGCTGTGGAGATGGGGGCACTAATAGCTCCTAATTGAGTTGGAAGCGGAGCTCAGACTGAGCCGGTGGAAGTAATTCGCAATGCCACATTGAATAAAGTGTGGCCGGATGAGAGTGTTCACCTCATGAAGCCGACTGGAACATAGGCATCAGCTTCTTTTGTAAAAAAGTCTACATGAAAGTCTTCTGGCTTCCTAATGAAAATTTCACTCTTTTCTTTAACTTTTCTATATTATCTGGCCATATGTTGTAACAAGAGACATGTGCACTTAGTAAATCTTCTCTTGTGTGTAAACACACAAAAAGGTACTGACTTCCATTCGTTCCTCTTCTACTTTGAATGAATGGCCATCAGTTCAACATCATCTTCTTAAAACGGGGCGGTGTGTTGGCGGTGCTGGATTCTTGTGCGCAGATGTGTGTGATTGTGCTGCAGTAAAACCCTGCCAAGCCTGCTGTGCTAGGTCCTGACCTTTACAGCATCAGTGGACCCGCACGTCAGGACTAATAGAGTCCTGAGAGAGAGAGGGAGGGATGGAGAGAGAGAGAGAAAGCTTTTTCATACTTAAATCCATGTTTAAAATTACAATTGTATATGAATCAGAATGTCAAACAATCAGAAAAGTTTAAGTGAGAAGGTTACATCTATTAATGAATTGTTCAATATGATCAGTGGTGAACAAAGTACACAAACCAAGTACTTGAGTTATATTCGGAATTTCACTTGAGTAAAAGTACAAAGGCCTTGCAATGGACTGCCGACCTGTCCAGGGTGTACCCCCGCCCAATTTGCGCTGGAGATATAGGTACCGGCAGACCCAAGTGACCCCGAAAGCGAATTAGCGGGTTGGAAAATGAATGAATAAATAAAAGTACAAAAGTATTTGTCTTAAATGTACTTAAAAATCCAAAGTGCTATGATTTATTATGGCTATAATATACCATTAGCATTATTGTCAAAACTCTTGCTTAAACAATGTCAAAATTGTTGTTTTAACTGCTTCTGAACCACTAGATGTTAGAAGGGCGTTGATTGCAGGGTTATTTAAATGATCATGAGCTCAAAACCTTGAATCTAAATTTCCTTTAGAACCAAATAAAATAACTAGATTTCAGAGCAGACCTTTTCTATTTAAGGTTTATTTTTAGGTTTATTTTAAATAATAAACACTAGTTCACAAGTTTTCTTTTACTAAATTGTACCTATGTCTAAATATAACCTGCTCATATCAGATTACTGTAACAGAAACTAGTTTCGGGAGTTTCTTCCATTATTTATTAGGACACGGGCGTCTCAAAAACACCACTGTTCTGTTGAAATGACACTAAACTACATTTGCGATAAGAAGATGCCACCAAGCAGCAACAAAAACAATTCAAAACAGAATTTGTGCTGTGTCCTGATTGGTGGATCACACAGAGTTTTCATCCACTCATAAATGTGGATAAACTGATGGATAATGGAGCGACTGATGTTTGACTTTAAAATGTAGTAAAGGTGAAGTCTCCCCAAACTAAAATTCTTGAGTAAAATAGAGATACTTGAAAAATCTACTTAAGTCCAGTAACAAATTATATTTACTTCGTTACTGCCGACCACTGAATATGAACCACCCCAGTCCCACCTGATTAAATATACCTCAATCTAATTATGAACTGTTCAGTTTGGTTGAGTTCAATGTGAAAGAGAAAAGCCAATTCAATCAGAATAATTCAAATTATTGAGCTACATCAATTGACTCAAAGGAGCTGGCTTGATCTAGAATAAGTCAATATGAATCGGAACAGTTTAAATGATCCAGTACAGCATAAAATCAGTGCAGTTATATGATTAACCTGGACATTTGAACTGAATCAGACATGATCAAATAAATTAGAAGCATTAATCATGTTAATCAGAAGATTTAAACTGATTCAGAACAGATGAACTGATTAAGAACAATTGAAGTGATCCAGAACAGATGAACTGATCCAGAACCGGTGAACTTATTCAGAACAGTTCACATAAACCAGAAGAATCCAGTATTATACGGAAAAGTTGAAATATGTCGGAGAGTTTAGTGTTAAGCAGACCTATTCAAATGATTCGGTACAGTTATGTTTAATCTGGTTCACTTCAGAGAAAAATACTTCAGTTCAATAACAATGTTTATGTTGAAAAACATTGTAAACTTTTATAAAGCTATACAGACTCACACTTAACCAAACCTAGACTGAATGGCAGAACACCAGATGAAACGGAAACAGAATAGAATGTTTGTTTTGCACTGGGCTCCGCAGACTCACAGCTAAGATGGTGCCATTCAGTGATGAGACACACTTTAATTCCTGCTCCTTTGTTGTGCAGATGAGGCTGATCTGTCTGTGCCACTGTATGCCAGTCTGGATGCCTTCCTCTTTCACAGACGTCAATGTCATCTCTTTAAGAATGAGACTTACTGTTTGTAGATGCTTTCCCTTTGCCCAGACATCTCAAGCTCAACAGCTGGTCAGCACAAAGGCTCATAGATCGAGTCCTGGACATTTGACTTCCACCACAGAAAGTTGATCTGGGTAGATAAGCTGCATGAAACAAAGTTAATTAAAAACAATGATTAAAAGTTTGTAACCCCTTGACAAGTTTCATCCAACCATTCCCAGAAAGAGTGAAAAAATTCTCAAGAGTAAAACAAGATTTACACTGTAAATTATTCACTTTACAAACCAATCAAATTAAAGATCGGTGGGAAAGACGTTCAACAACACTGACCAAGAGCAGAAAGCAGAGTCTTGGTGAAGCAATGGCGAGTGAAAAGAGAGTATACAACAACACCAAGAACAAGGTGGGTACAGCACTGGGAGCTGGTTTGAAGGAGAAGATCCAGGAACAGAGCTTTGACCACAGGTGAGGGTGGCAGGAGACCACAGGAGATAGCAGGTGAGTAATCCAAGAGAGCAGGAACCAGGACGTAGATTGTGTGATGGAGGTAGCACTGCTGGAAGAAACTATTCTCTCGTCTCAAGCAGGAGACATGGGGAGGAATCTTAGATCAGATGCTGGGATTGCTGGGAGAGTTTATATAGAGGTCGTAATGACTGAACGCTCGCCTATTTTTTCCAAAATCCATCCAAAATCTACCCTTTGTTTTTCAAAAATACCTAAACAGTCTGAGTTCTGAGTGAAATATTTAAAAATAGATAAAAGATAAAAGTATTGGGGCATAACCATCCATACTCTGTACGATAAAGAGCTCTTTACTCTTATTAATTCGGATTCAAATGAAGCACAGAGTGGGTGGCTGTAAAGGGACACATCTGTTCCATAAGTTACACCCTCAAATTAAAAAATTTCAACCGCCTTCCAAAAATTTCATTGAAATGTATGATTGAAATTAATTTTATTTATTACGTAAAATTTTTTAGATAAATGATAATGATAAAAATTATAAAAATTTTTACTGAAATTACACATGTTGAAATGTGTGTGTTTGTAGAATATGAAAAAATAAAATCAAAAACTGAAATCATATTTTTTTTTCTTTTCAGTAGCAAAATGAAAGCCACCTATGGTTATCTTTCAGAATCAAACTTCCCAATGGTTCATGGAGCTTTTTCTAACCCTTTAAAGTTCTGACAAGGAGATCAGACACCTTTGATTGTAATTACAAATAAAAGAATTTTCTGAAAAGGAATAATAAAGTGATTTGTTTAGTGAAGCTGTGAAGAGAGTATTTCACCACATCTCACATCTATAAAACTGGAAAATCTAAATGAGTGTCTATAAACCACACCAGAGTTATCTTCTGAGGGCTGTGAGAGCCTCAAGAGAGGAAACAAGCCACAGGTGGCAGATCACAAGCCCAGAGCGCCACCCAGAGGTACACCCTGAAAATCATCAGAGAAATTCTCAAATGCACAGATAGTTGGTTGCTATGATTACATTTTATCCAATTTTTACCTGTAATTTTTTATCTTTTTAATTCTTACATTCAATAATAAATATTACAGTATATTTTCCACACCAGATAAACTTGATTTTCCTCCTGTCACATTATCGTTGGGATACTGTGGTTCTATCAGCTCAGACTTATTGCAAATAAAATCCTTGTCTACCTCCTGCACACCTGCAAAAGGTAAAACCTGCCTTCATCATCTTACAAGTCTCTAGACTTAAGAATCCAGTCTACAGAGTGAATCAACCATCACAAGATGCTCCTCCAACCACTTCCCAAATCACAAGAACTGGCCTGTAAGACATAAAAGCATCTGTCAAATGAATAAATGTAAAATTATTGTGCAGTTTTGCTTTGACATCAAAAAGATCAGACACCTCCAAACAGAGCGTTCAACTCAACTTCTAGTTCAGGCTCTGGATTACTGCAATGATCTCACTGGACTTCCTTCCTGTGTAAGAAGACCTCTACAAATGATGCAGAACTCGATTGATTGGTCTTCATGGAACCCAGAAGAACCACCTCACACCTCTCTCCATCTCACTCCACCGGCTCTCCATCACAACCTGTGTCATGTTGGAAACACTGATGATCCTGTAAAGATCAGTCACATTGCCAGCTCCTCTTTACCTTCACAAGCTCTTGCAGTCCTACATAAATCACCAGAAGTCTGCGTACAGTCCTCACCAGAAATTTCTCATTCAGTGTTGCCAGCTGATGGCATACTCTTCCAGTCCCAGTTTGAAAAATCACAGCTTCACTAAAAACTAGGGGTGTAACAATACACACTGCTCACGATACGATACGAACACTATTTTTAACCGACTTTTCAAACTGTTTATATAACAAACCATCATTGAAAAAATCTGTATTTTAAAAAGTTTTGAGACCACAAAGCAGAGAAGTCTAGGGTCTAGTTTGATTCGCAGGAAAGCAAATTGAGAGAACAAATTTTATAATCTTACATAATCTTTCTTGTTTAAAATGTGAGTAAAGCATAATCTCCTATAGCAGGTAAGCAGGAAATAGAAATAATTAATGTATATTATAAGACAATGGCGGGTAGCATGGTGGGGCACTGGGTAGCACAATTTGTGTCAGACTCATGAAGCTGTCTTGGAGCAAAAACCACAGCATTCTGAATAAAAAAGCGTAAAATACTGGTCAGATAAGGTCAGAGACCAGCTCTTTATGTTTGGTAGAGAATGAATGCTGCCTATGAACACAGAAAACCATCAGCACCATCAAATATGGTATACGTGTTTTCTGCCAAGGGCAGTCTCGCTGTTCCAAAGAGATTACAGACAGGGCCATGTACCATCTTGGGTGAGAACCTTCTTCCTAAAAACAAAAATTAAAATAAACAGCCAAGGCCACAAAAGAGTGGCTTACAAAGAAGCATGCAGTGGTCCTTAGTCTTGTAGAAAATTTCAAGAAGCAGCTGATGTTTCGGCCTCAAATTAACATCTAAAGATCAATGATTTGGCCTCCAAAGATGAGCCTTTAGTCAGGAATCGAATCAAAATGTATTAGGTCTAAAACAGAAGGCGTCTCTCTCAGGCTTTCTTTTATAAGCTATTTCGAAAAGAATCTGGAAAACTCTCTCAAAATTCCGTTTGAACTTCATCTTGCTCCCTTTATGAACCTTCCCTTGAGGACATCGTCCTCCTCGCAGCATGTTTGTGTCTTCTTCTGGTGATACGTTTTGAAATTATGCCGCAGGTTAACATCTAAGAATGCAGCATTACTGTAATGAGAGTACATTAGGATTAAACATGACGTAAAGAGGCTGACTGATCACAAGAGGTCACGGCTGGGTCACTGGGCTGTGGGGACCTACAAATGTCAGAAGGAGCATTTGTTTTTTCAAAAACTACCACATGGTGATTATTGATTAAATCACTCGATATTGAGGATTAGGTTTCTGAATGTGAAGCATAGGCTCTCTTGTTTAGAGATAGACAAAAACGAAAGCCGTCCGAAGCAAAGAGTGTGTTGGAGAGAAAGAGAGCATGGGTCAGATCGAGGCCTAGAAGATGCGATGTGATGTGACAGGGCCTGGAAGACACGAGTGGCCCTTCCATGACTCCACTGCACAACTGTGCAAAAACAAACCCCAGCAGCACGGCTTTTAGAGAACAGACGAGCCGCTCTGTTGCTGCAGTGCAAGCATCCTCACATGCTCTTTGTTGACGGTAAAAGAAGCTAAATGTGTGTTCTGGAATCATCTAAAGAACACTTTTAACAGATGGTGGTAGCTTTCATGCAGTGTACAAGTGTTCAACTCATAGCAGTCTCTGCATGCAACGATGTGTGTGCTAATCACAGCGGCTGTTTGAATTAAAGAGGAACGATGCAACCCACCGATTGTTTAATTATTATTGTTTAATAATTTCAAATATGGGTGGCACAGTGGTGCAGTGGGTAGCACTGTGGTCTTCCAGTTACAAGGTTGTCCCCTTCCTGGATGGAGTTGGCATGTTCTCCCCGTGCTTTGGGCATTTTCTCCTCCATGGTTACCTCTACAATTGCAAAAACAAGCAGTTAGGTTAATTGAATAATCTAAAATCCACTTAAGTGTGAATGTGTGAGTGAATGTTGCCCTGCGATGGACTGGCAACCTGTCCAGGGTGTACCCCTGCTGGAGACAGGCACCCAGCAAACCCCCGTGACCCTAATTGAATTGGAAAATGAATGGAATTTGTTGGAAAATGAATGAATGAGTTTCAAATATAATGCATATGTTTCCAAAATGTTATTAGTTTTGATATTTTTTACATAATTTGCAAGGTAATACAAATTAAAATTTTGAGAACATGTGCCATTGTATTTCAGTTTCTTTCTACAGACCCAAAAATGAGTGCCATCAGTGCCATCTAGTGGTGAAACAAGGGATAACCCTTGGAAGTACAATACATGTGATGTGGCTTGTTATGGAACAAAAAAACCCACAATGGAACAAAGTTCTTGAAACAGTGTATAAGGTTTTGGAAATGAGCTAATATATGGTGATTTACAAGTTTTTATTCTCAACACGTTTTTTTTTTGTTCTAAAACATAAAAATTGTTTGTTCTCAAATTCTGAGATTTTTGCAGTAAAAAAGACAAAACCTTATTCTCAGAATCGCATTGCAGTTTCAGGTTTGTAGAGAAATGTTTATGGAATTTATTTAAAAAATATTTGTGTAAAAAAAAAAAAAAGAACCTGGGGTTGTCCTAAAAGCACCAAGTATCAAGTACTGACACAAAAACTATTTTAATTAATAAATAAAAGCAAATTGTAAAGTAGTAAAAAATTCTCCAAAAGTTCTAAGGGTTAATAAGAAAGAGTCGACTGAAGATTCACTGAAACAAGCCATGTTTAAAACGAATCGTTAATCGTTAGCTAGTACATTGTGGCATACAAACGTCAAACATAGCAACACGTGCAGCTTTTATTTATCTCTGCAAGAGAGAGAGAAAAGGAACCTGTGATTGAGCTTCATTCACAGCAGTGTAACATGAAACATTTATTCTGTTCTCAACATTTTCCAGATGACTGCTCCACTAATCTATACGCTTTTAGTGCTGGATTCACTAAACCACTTTAAAGGATGGATCCATTTCCATTTTTTTTTGTCTAGCCTCTTTCTCCCAATCACAACCAGTACTTACAATGATACTAGTAGCTTTCACATTATATCCACAGTGGAATCACTCAGCCAAAAGCAAGAATTCGCTGTAGGGAATCGGTAATCTTTGAAAACTGTAGAACAGATGGTGGGGAAGTGTAAAGGTGAGTGTTTTATTAGATGGTGGATGGTGCTAGTACATTTACATTCAAGCATTTTTCCAAAGCGACTTACCATTTTCATGTCACACGGGGGTGTTAATGCTCAGAAGTACTCAGAGAAAAGGTTCATTCATCCAAATTAAACAACTACTTTTAAGTGCTCTTAAAAAAGAGATTTTTTTAGGCATGTAACAATATACCTACTGGTCCTTAAAGATTCCAGAGTTCTGCTTACCCATGGTACTCATTGGTTCTGGATTTCTGCTTACCTGCCGGTACCCACTGGTTCCTACTGACCTGCTGGTACTTATGGTTCCCGCTTACATTTTAGTACTCGCTGGTTCCTGCTTACCTGCTGGTACACACTGGTTCCTGCTGACCTGCTGGTACCCACTGGTTCCTGCTTACTTGCTGGTATCCACATGCTCCTGCGTAATTACTGGCTCCTGCTTACCCACTAGTACGTGCTGGCTCTTGCTTACCTGTTGGTACTCACTGGTTCCTGCTCAACTACTGACACTTACCTGCTGTTATTAACTGCTTTCTACTTACCTACTGGTTCTCACTTGTTCCTTCTTCCCTGCTGGTACTGACTTGTTCCTGCTTAATAACTGGCAATCAATGGTTCCAGTCTCCTTCCTCCCCATGGTACCCAGCTGGTTCCGGGCTCCTAATTACGTATTATCAGGTTGTGCTGTACAAATTAAATTTTGATTGATTTTATATGTAAATATAAAAACAACATTATTTGCTGAAATTACAGATACCATAATGTTCAGACAGTTGTGTTCAGAACTTGAAATGTGGGTAGTTCATTTTCAAACCTTGATGGTTCAAATACTTACTTGATTCACAGATGTTCAAATCAGTTCACACCTTTTTCTAACTCATGTTTAAATAAACCAACAGTACATTTATGGACCGCAAACATCCTGTTTTCCTCATTCAATCTGTCACTTCTAACAAATTCATAAAAGAGCAACAATGTATAAAAGTGCGCTGTTAAAATAAGCAAAGATGCACTTTAAACTAATTTTGAACTTGAGTGCAGATCTCACATCCTCTAAAACCATGTTTTCACTTTCAACCCAAGAAGATGACTGGTCTCGTCAACTTGCAAGAGGAAATGGGAAGATTGAGATCTCAACACTAGAGTTAGTTTGAGTTCTTGTTCAGCAGAAGAATCTGGCGCTAACATCATGTGGAGCCTTGGATTGGACAAAAGAAATTCAGGTTGAATGGATGTACTTTATTTATTGTTGAAATTTGAAACAGGTTTATTCCATTGAGTTCAAAAGCTTTATATTTGAAAGCATACTATAATTCTGAATGGTCTAGACTCAAGAAAAATGAACAAAATTATGTTTATTTTAAATAAAGAATTCTGCAGATTGTAGTACACATAGAAAAGAAACAGTGCTCTTTTTTGGTTGGACATTATACTTACAACAAATTTTTACCTTGAATTTTAACCTTAAACTATTGTTTCTTGATCTCCGGATATTTATTCCTGTTGTCTCTTTAACCGGTGTGTTTTTGCCCCCTATCATGAGGCTTGATTGTGATTGTTGATCTTGAGAGTCTTGAAAGGCAAGAGTTTTGTTTTAAATTGTTGTCTTTGAGTTCAATCAATGCTACCCTCTCCCACCAATTCTTGCTGCACACGCATCCAGCGAAGTGGCGGTGCTATTTTATGCACTCTAATGCTTTATTGAGTTCAATCGTCTCAAAATTGTGTCATCAGTTCATGAAATTGAGGCATACTATTAAACAGGAAAAGTCTGGTCAGAAATGCTTTAATCTTCAAATAAAACTAATACTTGTGTGTCCCTCTGGATTCATGAATCACACACAGCGAATCAGACACTAAAAATCTCAACTGTTCATTTTCTGATTGCCTGAACACCTTTTTGTTATAAAACATAAAAACTGTTCATTCTCAATTTTTAAGATTTTTACAGTAAAAGTCAAAATGTACTGACTTTTGACTGACAAATGGATTGTTGTGAAATTATTGTGTAATGTAATGAAAAAATGAAAAAAAAGAAGAAGCTAGGGCAGTACTAAAATGATATCAAGCATTGATACAAAAGTTTAATAGTTAATTTATTCAAGCAAATCGTAAAGTAGCAAAAAAAAAGGCTTAACAGAATTTCAGCCGAATTAATCTCATCAAAGAACTGTTGTTATTTTAGGTTCTGAGGAGGAGAACCAACTTTCTTCAGAGGATGAACAAGACATCGAGGTAAATTCAGCTCATTTTTGACTAAAGCTGTCACTAACAAAACACAATTTCTTAAAGTAGTTAAACACTCTTAAAAGTGGAGGTCATAATCTAAACAAGGGAAGGCAAGTACTAAAATGATCTCAAGACCACCAACATTTTTGCTTTAACAAACCAAACTCTCGGTCAAGACCAGGTTACACTGCTCCCTCTCCTGCACTCTGTGTGATGTTCAATGAATTGGAAGCTGCTGATAAATCTTATTGCCATATTCACAGAGAAACATTTATCATTGATCTTATTTTTAATCTAAGAGAGCAGAGTACCTTTCTGCCTCGTCACTAAATAGTTGGAATGTGCTACATCTGGTCATTAACATAATTACCTCATGTGGTCCTCCCGCACCTTGATAATAAAATGTGAATATGTGAAAATAACAAAAAAAGCTGTCACAAAAATGTAAAAACTGTGTAAAAATTACTATTTCTCACTTAGATCTCGGTCTCTGATTTCTTGAATCTCTAAGAGCTGCATCAACGTGTCAACAATTTTCTTTTCTTAACAGTGCCAGATTCTGGAGAAAGAGCGAGACGAGGCAAAGGAAAAGCTCTCAAAGATGGAGGATGGTGAGGACCCTACAGGAGTTTTGATGATTCCCATAGATTAACTCATCTAGACTTGGAATATGTTTTATTTTTCTAGAAGAGAACACGTGACTTCAACACATGACTTTTTGATAAAAGCACCCTTCCTCATCCCATCTATCCTAACTTGTCTAGTCTACAATTGACCACATGGGGGTGTAATTTTTTCCCTCTGTCCTTAGTAACCAGTAAAACCATACAGAATAACCGTAAGTCCATACCCATGTCCCGTCTCTGTCTCCTCCATCAGTATGTGTCCCTCTGTCTGAAATCCTACTGTGTGTTGAAATGGACATCTAAAGATTCCAAGGAGAACTGGAAGAAGTGTTGGGTTCCTGAAACCAAAATACTATTATTTTCAACTCAATTTGCCATGTTTGGAGAAGGAGGTACACAACTGTATCTCAGGGACATTAGACGTGGCCATATAGCATCAAATCTTGAATGAAAACCTCTGCTTAGGGCCTTGGGAACTAAAATACAATAATTCAAGGCTCAAGAAGATGCGCATGAATGTTCTAGAGTGGCCTCCAGGCCTTAATCTTAAAGAAAATGGAGATGTGAGCAACCCGGGTGATGTGAGTTCAGCGGCTATTAACAACAGTTGTTGTGGAAGTCAAAAACACCACGCTTTTTGAAATTGAATGAACAGAAGGGGGCCTTATATTCATTTAGGAATATTAATATTAATTTGTTACTTTTTTGAGACCAAAGTACCTGTTTTGCAGCCTCGTCTCTACTGCTGAAGGAGATGGATGTATTGGAGATGCAGTTTCAGATTGAGCGCTCCTGCAGGGAAACCGCAGAGGCCTACGCAGTGAAGGTAGATTGTGTGCACTTCTCTTTTCATGCCATTCCAGCAGTTTGTGTTTGTTTAGTTGGTTATTTCACATCCCTTTCCCAGCATGCTCAGCTCAAACTATCTTCCTTTTAAAAGTATTTAGATTGTCAGAACTTTTTTACTATTAGTTGAAATATCTTTCGGGCAGCACGGTGGCACAGTGTGAAGCCCTTCCAGTTAGAAGGTTGCCGGTTCGAGGCTCGCTGGTGACCTTCCTTGAAGGACCTTGCATGTTGTCCCCGTGCTTGCGTGGGTTTCCTCCAGGTACTACCTCCGGGATTCATTGAATTATCTAAACTCCTCTTAGGTGTGAATGAGTGAATGAATGTTGCCCTGCAACCTGTCCAGGGTGTACCCCTACCTCTCTCCAGTGCAAGATGTGCGCTGGAGATAGGCACCAGCAGACCCATGTGACCCCAAAAAGGGAATAAGTGGGTTGGAAAATGAATGAATGAAAGATCTTTCTGAATGGCAGTATTCCAAGGACAGAACATTCGGTTTAAGTGGTGTGATGATGAGGCTCTTCTCTGATAGGCTGATGACTTTAAATATTCTCAAACTTTTCAAGAGAAATGTTTAAAAGAGCTCCAGTGACATACATGAAGAGTTTGGTTCCAAAATAAACTACACTCTTGACCCTTTTGTCTCTGTATGTCCAGGTGTCAAAAGATTTCCAGGTGATGAAGAGGCAAAGCCAAGCTCTTTTCCCACTGCTTCAAGAACTGCCAGAACATCTCTCCATCCTAAACCTGGACTCTGAGGCTGATCCTGAATCTGAAGCGGGGAGCACCGACGATCCACTTCTAATAGGCCAGAACCAAATCAGAGGTGAGGAGCGTCTAGCTAGGACTAGCTTCCAGTGAGGTTTCAGTAAAGTCATCCCACATAAATATGTCTAGCCACATCAATGAATTCTGGAACGTAACTGGATCCAAGCTGGATTCCACACATGACAGGCTATACTATAAGTACTATGATACTATAAGGATACAACCATGTATGACGTGGTGCCAGAGATTCAGAGCACTCATTAATATATTCATTTCATTTATATGCAACATCCTCAACATTTGGTCAATATTTTGTCTTTATTTATTTTTAAAAGTATATATAAGATATTTTTTTTGCTTATTTTTTTTATTACTTTGGGTTGAGATAAGTAAGAAATGTAAAAGGTAAAAAACAAATGCTGAGGAGTCAGTGAAAAGAAATTGTTGCCTTTTGCAGAATTTTTACCATGCTATGTCCTGTATTGCACTATATGGCATTAAAATAACAAAGTTCGGGAGCAGCTTATTAGGATAAAATAGCCACGCCCTTAATTAGAAATCAACATTTGTTCTCTGTGTAATCTTCTTGTCAAAGACACATTAATGTTTGTTCAAGCTGCCACAACTCCTCCCCTTGACCACCTCAAAAGCCAACAGGGGGGTCGCTGCAGTTACCTGCCGTTCGGACAGCTAGCCCAGTACGCTTTTTTTGTTTTTATTGCGATACTTGGCTGGTCCGCGTTTACGAACTTGTGAAATATACTGTATATAAACTTGAAGGTACAGTACCTTGTGATGATAATGATTAAGATTGGTTAACAAACTTATCCTCTTATATCTACTTACAGATTTTCTCCAGAAACAAATTCTCATCTGAAATCACAAAAGATAATGGATTCCATCTGTATAAGGCTTTCCCCTCCATATCTTTTGAAATTCACTACAAAGCCAGGCGTTCTTCTTCTCGTCACCTTTTCTCTCTGTCATATTTTTGACACTTAAAAAAATATATATTTTTATTACTCTTTAAATCAATCATCAGGTAATTAGTGTCACACTAAGCAACTCCTTCTTCACAGTAGATGTTTTTTGTTACATGCCTTATAAATGTTCACAAATTTCTGACCTGAACTTGAAGAAAGGTGATAAAATATTCAGTAAAGTTCCATTTTTTTTTCATTCTGTGGCATGTTGTAGAGCTACAGTCGTCTGTGGATCGGTTACTTGGGGAGAAAATCCAGCTCAGTGCACAAGTGGAGCTTCTTAAGAAGGAAAAGGACGATCTGACAGAGAAGGTAAACTACACTTTCAAATGGCTAATAACTGTGTGCATGCTTCCTTTTTTGTGTAAAGGTTTATTATATTTTCAAATTATGAGCACAACATTATGTTGTTTTTTTGCATTCAGTACTATGTTGATGAACCCAAACACAATATCGATATTCTCTAAATTCTTATTTGCTTTGTTAGAGGTAGAACTAACCTTCCTGGTAGAGGCTGTATAGATCCAGGCTACACTCTGATTGGTCACCTGGATGATTGGGTCTGCCTCTTCAAATGATGACTGACAGCCTCAGAAGTGAATCATATTCAAGATGCCAATCCACGGGTTCACAACCTTATCTAAGATAATGAGAAGATGTAAAAGAGGAAAATTCTCATTATAAGGTGCATGATCTTTCCACCTAGCAAATTCAGATTTTCAGAAAAAAATTGTAGTTTTTCTAGAAATGTTGGAAGATTCAAGCAATTGGGTGGCCGATTAATCGGTCAGTCTGCAGTCCTGTTATCTTACAGCAAGCAGTACATGTTATAATTGTGCAATAATTATAACAAAATGTTACGCTATAGCGGATAACAAGTTACGAGTCCACTGAAGTTCCTTTAATTTCCCTCTTTTTCTAAACAACTGGTAATTTTTCTGGGCCCTCACAGTTGGCCAAGAGTGTTCTCTACCGCCACTTAATGTGTCTGTAGTTATTATACATCACACAGAAATATGGAAATCGATATGTGCACACTTGCCTGGAGGCGGGCACAGCAGGCCAAGACTAACTGTGGATTGAGACTTTTTTTTTAAAAATACAAAATATCTTAAACATGTTTTTTGAACAGCACTGAACATGTCTAAGCTTTAACTTTGGTTTTAGGATCTTTAACTGAAGCCTAAATAGAGCGTAACAGATTTTTTATCTGTTTTCAAGCTTGTGCTGGAGGTTGGAGAGAAGGAGGCCCTTCTGAAGAAGCTCAGCAAACAAAGCAGAACGGTGAATAAGATAAAAAGAGGTGAGTTGTTTAACTTTCAATACATGCATGTTGAAGGAAAATGGAAGTGGTTGTTATCTGAGAACTTCCTGTAGCTAAATGAGAGTTAAACTGAGTATTCCATGTAGTTCTCGAGCACCCATGGCATGTAAGCGAGAAGCAGTCCTTTCTGATCCATCCTCAGCTGGTTCAAAGCATTGTTACTCATCTCTTAATAAGAGTTACATCACTCAACTTTCAATATTTATCTTTAAAGGAACTAATGTTCTCGCTCAATATATATTTTCTGGATGCTTACATTATTTTGTGACTAATTTCCCACTAATTACTGTTTCTTGAGATAAACAGATTGGTGAGCATTCTTTTAGTTTATTTATCTTGCCATAATCATCAAGAAAACAATTGATGCCCTTTTCCACAAAGCAGATGTTCAGCCCATCTTAAGCTTCCAGTGAACGTCTGAAGGATTCAGAGAACTGGTTTTAAGGGCGAGGAACCCAATGCTTTGAACCCAACCATCAAACAAGGAGATTTTGGGATATTTCTGTAAAAGGCACAAGACTGCCTTTCATCAAAGGTAGAAGTGATGGAGCCATGTTGAGTTTGGTGAGAACAATGAGAAGAACATTGCAGATATGTAATAGATATGACTGCAAAAGTCTGAGGAGGGAGCTGAAGGTTTGAGTCTCAGCAGAACAGTTTAAGAAACATGACGTAATTAGGTGAAGATCTGCAAAGAGCAGCACGGAACAAAATTCTTCCTGAGATCTGAGAAAACATGGTGGCCACAGTACTGTTTGTCAACAAGGATTTTGGCAGAACTAACCATGGTTTGTAAGGAAGTCAAATACTAATTTCTCTCATGAGGGCATATGAGTTTGTACATTTATTTTTTATTGTTTGTTGCATATTACATTCTTATCCCACACATTCCTGTATTTCAAATAAAATCCACCTCACAGTGTGATTTTGTGTTGCAGTGTCTCAGCTAGTCACAGAAGAGTTTACAGAGATGTCTCTAAAGCTTGAGATGGAGCAAGGACTCAGGCAGCATGCGGAGGTTTTCGCACACCAGGTACTTCCTAAACGAGAATATAAACAAATCACCCGTGTTTCATTCCATTTGGTCCAGGGGGAAAACTGATAAATTGTTGTATTCGTCTGAGGTTTGCAATGATCAGGTCTCTGGAAATTATTGCTGACAGATATCATTTCTCTTGTCATCGTTCATCGACAAGCAAGAATTTCTATAAACTCTTCTTAACTCCAGGCTTGTCCATGAGTTTTCCTGTTCACAAATACACATCATCATCTTCATCATCATCCCATCATAAGGGTGTATCCATCAAGATTAGCTAATAATCAACATCGACTAATCAGCTTTACCCCTCTGTCTCTTATCCTCCTGTAATTCTGCATTTGATTCCATACACCGGTTTATAGCTCTCAAGCATTTGTAACCTCAAAACAATGACAAGGCAATGAAGTTTCAGAAGAATTGAAATGAGAAAATCTGCAAGATTCTTTCACACCTGTGTCTTGGTTTATTTAGTCTGGATCATAGACCGTGAAAAATATAGACGACGTAATTTTGCCAGTTGCCATTGTTGCCAATTCCTCTACCGGCCACTAAAGACTGGCTCCAGAAGTGAGCAGGTTCTCATTCACTCCAATGAAAAACTCGTTTCCAACCCTGGCTCCAATAGTTTGATTGATTTAAATGTCTAGATTTGACCTTCATGAACACTCTGAGGGGGGTTAATTTAGTAATGATGATTGACAGTTCTTACAGCCCGTCTCGTCACGAGTCATCCTCTGATGTTATTCACTCCAGCTAATTTCATTTGATGAACATAGCTACTCCTTGTTTTTTGTTTTCTATATTTAACTTTCAGTTCTTTCTTTTTTGTGTGTGCAGTTTTAGACTGTTGTGTGTGTGGTTTCTCTGATCTTTCCCCCAACTTGAGATCTTGCCCCAAAAGGATCAGAAGAAATTTCTATTAAAATAGAGTTGCCAAGGTTTCTTAACTCTAATAAACATAAAGCATATTACTGTTTCACATAAATCTTACGGATACTTGGACTCCTAAAAGTATTACAATCTCCTGTCCAGGGGTACACATATGTCTTTTTAATTTGCCAGTAAGGTTCATTTTGGGGAACAAAAGCATTATAACTAAAATAGTTACATTTAGACAAATGTAGGTTTCTGCAGGTTGGGTGAGTTCACAAATTGTAATACGATCCAACAGTTTAAAACGTTGCGTTGATAAAAAGAAGGAGGATAGGACACAACCAGTCCATCCGCTTCTGTTAATACCAGACGGTTTAGCATTCATTCAGTATAAATGAGCATCTCCATTTAAAAGTGGCATCTGTCTGCATCCCTCGTCTCTTCCTGTGGTAATTAGCACCCATCGATGAAGCAGTTTGAAAGCAGCAGCACTTTAAACCCCTATCCTTATTTGACACTTCCTATCCACCATCTCTTTTGTCGGCTTTGTGCATATTGTTCCCCAGTTGCAGACACAGAAATAATGGAGGTCCCCACAGGGGGTTTTCACCTGTGAAAGGGACTCCTGACAGTTTCAGCACCACTCAAACTCAATCTGAATATGCGGCCACACACCACACAGCTTGAATGACAGGCGTTCTCTCCACCCCTTCCATTTGTCTGTTTTCCCTCTGTTTTGAAAACACAATCATCTTTTTCTTGTTCTGTGTTTTTCCTGCTCGCAGAGGGGCTAATGATGGGGCTAATTCGAAAGGGAGAAAATGCAAGGCGTCTTTGTTGAGACTCATTCGTTTACTTGTCAAACACAGGCACTTTTTCAGTGTAATTGCTGCTCCGCAGGGGTCGCACTCAGTGGTTTTAGGTTCAGGTTTCTCAGAAGCTGAGAAAAAAAGAGGGGAGAAGTGAAAACCTAACAGTTTCCCTATGATAAGCTTTCACTTCCCCATCTGAATGAGCAATTCTGCTTCCCCAACAAGCTCTTTCTTTGTTGGAAGTTTCAAAGTGGTAATTAACGGCTGTGGTTTCCCATTTTCTAAATCATTTGTTCGGTTTATTCACAGATCTAACATTAAACACTTGTAAAGAGTTTGACAAAAGAAAGAGAGCACAATTAAAACTTTCTTCAAATTCAGAAAAACATTCACATTTTAGAGCTTGATTTTGGATCTGACTTTGAATGGACATCTGTTTCCCAGACAATGGTTGAAATACACAATTTTTCCAAAGGTATTCCACTCTGACACGTATTGACAATAAATACAGTCCAGTTTAACCAAACGGGTTTATTATGATTTCAACTCAGACTGCAAATCTTCTGGAGGGAACTGACATGGCTAACATGCCTCTATTGAACTGTCCACGGATGCGCAGTCATGCTGGGATGCATGGGAATGAAACATTCCCACAAAGTTGGGAGTATTGAAACTATTGTTGGGAGTTCTTGTTGTGCTAAAGAATATTGAGTTACTTTCACTGGAACTAACCCTTTTCCACCTACCTGTTTCAAAATGGCACTGGCAGTCTTTTTTTTAACCCACTTGGACGAGGTTCTAAAAAGTAGGCCCAGGGCTGACTTGGGCTTAGCTTTTCTCTGATTGAAAAGAAACATTTGAAACAATATTCTGTTGATTGCTAATTGGAAAGTTAATGAGCTCACTGATTGGCCTGGACCAGGGGTCACCAACCGAGAGCTACTTCCCAGGTACTGATTAATGCAAAGGGCTACCACTTTGATACCCTCTTCTGAATTTAGTAATAATTAAGTATATTTATATCTGCAAAGACACTGATCATGTTAATTATTTCTCACAATGAATATCAACAATGAATTACAAGGTAGGAAACAGATAAATATTTATTTGCGACACTTTATATTTTGTCTTAGTGCAAGTGTTTTGTAAATTGAAAAAAAAAAACATATAAATGTTCAAAACACTTCAAAATGATCACTTCTACAACAGTCCAAGGAAATATAAATAATAAATCATATAAATACAAAAAGTGAGCTAAGATTAAAAAATATTGTTAACATTTTAACATAAACAATTTTTGCATTTTACAAATGTATTGAACTTAACATGAACTGGACACCAAATCTGGTATCTGTTTCATTCTGTTACTGGGAAGCCTGGCATTGTGTGCGATTTACCAGTATGTTGTACTCTGAGAGAGTCTTGCAGATGTGCATCTCACGCATCTCTGCAACTCGCTGCTTTTTCTGCATTCAGTGCGCTGCTCTATGGATAATTGGTAGCTTGTGTGACACGTCGTGAAATGTTGTGCCACTTGGTCGCCGCCACCACAGTCGTCGCAAACACATGCTCCTTCCACAGAGGTAAAAAAAACCCTTTACTTCTCATTCGTCACGAAAATGAAATGATCTGGGTCAGTCATCTCATTTTCACTGCGCTGGTTGTTTGTTTCGTCGTATTATACTGACCTTTCAACTCTACCAAGTCGTAGTTCAAAAACATTTTAGTTTAAAATGTTTTGGCTTGCTCAATTCTTTGCAAACAAAACTCAGTTTGATCATGAAAAATGTAATTTTTGTACACTGAAAATGTGTTCGAGCACCAATGACTCGCGAAAGAAAAGCAACCCCCCCACCCACTAAACATCTGTGTACCTTTTTGCAGAAACTGGAAAACTGGTCATTGCTCTTGGGTTTACTGTATCTGAATCTTTGCGTGGCACTTGATGAATGGATGTAGCTGCTCAGCCACTAAAATTAAGCCATCTATATTCTGTTCTTGAGCTAATCTGAAGCCTGTCTGTAGCAGCACCATTCCCCTCAATATCCCCTCTGTAAAGATGGCTGTCGCTGTCGGTTCAAGGTTGCTTCCTCTTTACTAAAACACACTGACTGAGAGGAAATGTGACGAGGTGACTTGATGTACAGGTGGCTCCTCTCAGAGCACCGTGCTAGAACTTACTGAACTCTTGAGAGTGACCCATTCTTTTACTAAAGCAGTCTGCATGAATCAGTGCTTGCTTTTATACACCATGGTGCTGAAAGTGACTGGACATTTTCTGCATAAGATTACATTTGGCAGTAGAATGTGGATTCGATGACAGACAGTGATGCGATATGTCTTGTAGATGCTGGTGAAACAGAGGGAACCACGTATGGACAACACAGAAACTGAGAAAGAACTGAAACAGGCTCTGGAGCAAGTGAGTGACATCAGCAAAGCTCTGCAGGAGATCAGGAAGTGTTACCAATCCCAGGTGAGTCTGTTTCTTCAGTATTTCATGTTAGGAAATGTAGCAATAGGGGTCAAACGTGTAGAAAGGTTGGAGCTTTGCAAAGTGAAGATCACCTCAAGAAAAGAATAGACACGAGGCTCACCACAAGCTTGATTGTTTAAAGTGCTGGGATCTGAACGTAATCTTATACAAGACACGGCCACCAGAATATGACCAACGGGTCAAACACGGGCACTTTTCATCTTCTCTGCAGATTTTGTGCTGTGTTGGTTTAACAGCGCTCTACATAAAATCTTTTTATGAATTCCAACACAGATGGCAGAGGAGGATGTCAACACTCTGTCAGATGTAGCTTCCATCAGAACAAAACTGGAGATAAGTGAAAAAGAGAGGAACAATACTGAGGCTCAGCTGAAAGACTCACAAAAATCTGTCTCAGCTCTTCAGGAGGAGGGTAAGGCTAGAGAAAAATGTTATGATCATGTTAAAACATTCCATAAACACACAAACCGTCTAGTTTCAACCCCCCCATCCCCACCCCCGATATATAAGCTGTGTTTCATCACATTTCTGTGCTGACTTGTATTTTGTAGTGTCTGTTGTCTTGTCTTCTTAACACTTTATAGTTTAGAGCCTTTTTTTAGCCTTTTTTTATTATTTACAATTTACTCTTAATAATAATAATGATTATAATAGTGCAAATATTTTTGCATTACATTAGACAATAATTCCACAACAATCTTGGAATTGTAAAAAATTACAATTGAGAGAAAATAAAAAATTATAAATCCCCCCAAAGACAAGATAAAAACAGTGTGAAAATGTTTTTTTTCCACTGTGCTTTTTGTGCCAGAACTTTGAAAAGGCTATGTCACAGGTCCTATACTTCCAAGGGTTATCCCTTCTTTTCACCACTAGATGGCACTGAATTGGGGTCTGTAAAATGAAACTGAAAGACGGTGGTACATTATTTGAATTGCCTTGGAAATTATGCCATAACTCTTGAAACCAAAAATATCAAAACTTGACAGACAACATTACAACTTTCCACATTTACAGATCAGATTATGTATTTGCAGGCTTTGTTAAGTGTCCACCGTACAAATTCAACAAATCTAAACTTCATTTAAAGTCTTTTTTTTTGTTAATGTCACATTACTGGAAATATCACACAAGACTATTCTTGGACAGTTGCAGTGCATTTACTGAACCTTTGCTGTATTTTGAAATTAAAGCATATATTAAATATACAGAATAATATATTAATACTAATTATAATTAATACCAAAAACATACATATAATATAAAATATATGTTTCAATTTTAAGTGCATATTTTAATCTGATTTTTTTATTAGTTGAACTGCTACGTGAAAAATTAAGAGTGAAGGAGCCGCTTCCTTTAATTCAGATTGACCCTTTACAAGAGCCAGAAGAAAATACACAAGTGTTACCTCCTCCACCTCCTCCCCCACCACCTCCTCCTCCTCTTCTGCCTCCATCTTCATCTACCACTGAGTGAGTATTTGTGCCATTTTATGTACTTTTTATAGCAATTTCTGTTAGTAATGCACACACAGATGTATCCAGTCAGTCTTGTTCATTTCAAATATATTTCAGTATGAAATCACTGAATGAGGCAAAATGCTTTTGTCAACTAATGCTAACAAGTAATGTTTATATAATTTTGTGTGTTGGCCTGATGCACCCTTCAATCCTAAACTCCTTTCCCACAGAGCTGGTGCTGGCTGTAGATTGGAAAGCTTAAAAAAGCTGACCAGTGAAATTATTACAAAAACTTTTTTTAGAAGCGGATAAGTTCCTACCCATAATTCTTTTTCATTCAAACTCTGCAGCCAAAACATTCCACAATACAGAGTGTTTTCAACATTATTATAGCATCAGTTTTGACCACAAATGTACAAAAGTCTCCTTTAATCACATTCAAAGATCTGAATTTTAACCAGCAGACCAAAACGCTTTTACTGAAAGCAACCATTTCTGATTTCAGCCCACTGAAGGCCTTGAGGAACCGGAGGAAGAGAGCAGACAACACGCATCAAGCTGCAGGTGAGAAAATGACAAAAACATTGTTTTGTTTTTTTGTTTTCACTGAAATGCTTGGTAATTTGTCAGGTATTTAGCACAGTTGTTGTGTAGTTTGTGTTTAACTCAGATGATGGATGTTATGTTCATTTGAATAAAATGCTGTAATAAGTTTGTGTTTTTAAACCAGATGCATAGTTATTATTATAAAAAGAAAATTATTTACTCGGTTGCTTGGCTATTTTGTATTATAACTCAAAGGTTGGTTTATTCTGGTATTTTAAACTTATTTGTTGGGTTATTTTTTGGATATTGAGTTATTTCTTTTAACCAAGATGCCGTTTTTATTGGGTTTTTTTAAGGTTATATTTTAGGTTTAAGTCAGGTATTTGGTCATTTTCACTTAGATTTTTTTTTTCTTTCAAAATGAAATAACAGGTTGGGCAAGATTAATCCAGATTACACAAGTGGATAAAACTGTATAGATACATTCCTCATTTTTCTGTTAAAACACACAAGCGTTTGTGGATTCAATTAAACCATCAAATGAAATTAAGGAGTAAACAAGTTTTTAAGTATATTGTCAGATTAAAGTGATCTAAAGATTAGCAGATTCTTCAGCGGTTACATTATATACGAACAGAAATGTTTTTTTTCTCTCAGTGACTGAGGATATGAAGACCAGAGCTGTGGATGAAATGATGGAGAGGATTAAGAAAGGGATTGTTCTTAAACCTGTTCTCAGACCAGCACTGGTGAGTCACTTGAACCATGAACTATAAGATGCAGCAGTGCTAAGGAATGTGCCAACAGGCTCTCCTTTCTTTTTGTACATTCTATCCAAAAGGAAAAGCTGATCTAGTCAGCAACTTTGGTTTCTGCTGCTTAATATTGTTCCAAAGAGCTGATAAAAGTAGTAAAAGGCCTGTCTTCACCTTGTCTATGTCTGTGGCCAGAGGGGTCTTATTTCACTGCATGTAACAATGTATGTGACAAATAAAGGTTGTTTCATTTTAGAATTGTTTTTGGGTGAACAAACATGTCAGATAATGTAACTGAACACTGTTAAAAGATTGTTTTCGGAAACAAAGTCTTGATTATTGCGTTAAAGCTGGATTTTGACTGGACATTTCACCTGACTTTCAGGGAACCTCCGAGGATGAAACTGCATGGAAGGTTTGTGAAGCTACCATTGTATTAGATGTCATTCAATCTTTTATGTTCAGATGCAAAAGTTTTTTAGTGCACTCTGAATCTTCTCTAAACTGTTAGAGTTTTCCCCTCAAGAATAAGATCTTTTCAGAGCATTTCAACTGACAACAAATAAAGAAGGCTGAATAGAATGCAGAAAAACTCATGAGCTTTTGGCCACTTAATATGAAAATTGAGACGTTATAATTGAAAAAGTTATTCCTTGACCCATGAAGATGTAGGAACATAAATCTGGCAAATTTAGCGGAAGACCCTTTGATGTTTTACATATTTATTACAATGTTTGTTAATACTAAGAGAGACCGATGTTGTTAATTCCCTTGATACGCAGCCTGTCACCAATCGGCCTCTGATTAACTCATCTGCATCAATGAACCCAATAACTAACTCACAACCTACCACCGATTGCTCACCTGCTGCATAAAGTCTATTCACAGCCTTTCAGTCGTTGTCAGATCTACAGTTCACAACCTGCTGGCTCTCCTGTGTTGCTTATGACCTTGATACCCATTACTTCAGTTTTCTAACCTGCTCTTCCAACGCTTTTTCTCAAGGAAAACACTGCCTCTTCATCTACTCCTACCCTCTCTCTGGTTCTTCCAGTTCCCACCCTGGAAGATAATTATATGCTTATACATCTGTTTTCCAACGCTGTTATCCTGTGCTTGTAAATCTGAATAAAACATGCATAAAACTGATTCAGCTTACTTCCTTCCTCAGAATTGCAATGCTAATGCCAAATTCGTAATCATGTGCACTGAATACCACCCTCTAAATACCTATCTTATGTTTCAGGTTTAATTGGGTTTTTAAATATTAAACTCGAATATTAATTACAGGAGGAAGGAAATTTTCAATTTGAAAATTCTTGGACATCGATTTCCCTGCATTCTGAACTCTTCAAATGTTGTTTTTCGGTTTTATCATTAGAAGTGATAGGATTATTAGTGTGAAGTATGATTTTTACTAGTTATAATTATGTTTCCAAAAGAACTCACTTATCTGCCTTTAGCTGCATAGAAACTTGGAAGTGACTGCATCCATGGGGTTTAATATGATGTGAATTTATTGACCTGTAGCAAATGAATGCGACTGGAATATCTGAATTCCATTATTGGGTTGGGTGAGTGAATACTTTTGCGAATATTGTGTTTATTCATTTAGGATTTAGTTTATTACCCCATTTAAGACTTCAAACTTGAAGAAAAAATTTAACTGAGATTTTTTGAACAGGAACAGAAGTCTGAAAACCGGAAATCGGCGGTGATGGAATTGAAGGGGATGCTGGTGAGATGCACACAGTCATTGAAAAAGCTGCTTTTTCACTGACTTTTCACTTTTTATCACTCTAAATTAATGGAAAAGCATAATTAAAAAACGCCCCAGGTCCAATTTCTCTCATTTGAATGCATTTTTGTAACTTCTGACATGATAGATTTTTGGAGCTTCTGACATGATGATCACCTTGGTGGTGATCAGACGCAATCTGTTCTCAGCAAGCACATATTCCAAATAATGCAGCAGATACATCAAGGTTTTGCATTCAATGAATCTTTCAGCAAAAGGCTCTTTTAATGTCTTTTAACTTATATTTATCTTTACATTATTTCCCAATGACTCTACCAATTACATAAGGAGTCATGTTTTCAAACTCTTCTTTTGTGATTGGTGGAAGAGAAGCCCAGTTTGTTGTGATTTGGTTATAGTGTACAATGGTTGTTGGACATTAAACTTCTATGACAAGTCTTCTATGACTAAACTTAATGAAAAGTCATCATGGCTTCAATGACTTCAGACATGAGAAGCCTCTTATCTTGACAAAGAAAATGAAATGACTTTCAATCAAAACACAGAGTCATGGTGACATGGTGCATCTGGATTCCATGCGGTTGCCACTCGGTTGTTTATATGTACAGTATGTCTTTAGAAAAAAATTGTTTGAACAGTGATCCATTTCAGCAAATCAGAGTCAATTGATTTAGAGAATAACTAGTTACACAGTGCACTTTCTCATTTAAACGTGCATGCTTTGATTTTCTTAGAGCCATGCTACTCACTGCGTGAAAGGTACTTTTGAAAAATCCTCAATAGAAACAGTCCTTATTTATTTGAAACAGCCTGTATTTACAGTAAGTAAAAAGCTGTCCAAGAGTAACAACCTGCTTCCTCCAGTGAGAATCTGAATACACTTTCAAATCCCATGATGCAATGTGAGCAGGATTCTTAAGAGGTGAGATTGGATATAACCAATGTAACTTGATCCCATCTATATGGCTAACGTAGTGCAATCCAACTAGATTTCTAACACCTTATTCATACTTTAAAGTTTTCTAATGACTAAAATAAAGAAATTCTACATGTTAACCCTTAGAAATCGCTGCACGAGCCAGTGCGTTTGCCAATCACAGCAGCTGTTATGAATTAAGTAATGGCTCTATATTTTTTTTCTAGAATTTTTACTTTGTTTTGAACTTTTTGCCGTAAAAATGTAATTATGTTGTAATGTAATGAAAATATATTTGTAAAGCTGTGGTTGTACTACAAAAAAGATATCAAGCAATGCCACAAAAAAAAAACACTTTTAAAGGTAATTTATTAGACCAAACTGTAGACTAGTAAAAAATCCTTTAAATGGCACTGGACTTCTAAGGGTTAAGTATAACAAATTTCTGTCAATCTTCTTTTTCGTTGTAAACTTGTAAGCGTAAGACACAAATATGCATAGCGCCACTTTATTGGGGCTATGCTTCTGTTTTCTGGTTCATTCTGCATTTTTTCCAATCATTAAAAAAATATTCAAGCATTATTGTTGAGCACAAACAAACCCATTCATTATCCAGACTTAACAGATGTTTCTCCTCAGGACTCCATGAGAAAATCAACCCCTCGAAGGGTGGAGTCCCACAAACGCTTTAGTCGCAACATTGGGGAGGCAGAGCTTCAGATGGTTCTTCAAAGAAGGAGGCGTGCAATGGGTGACGACAATTGGACTAATGCCAAAGGTATTGTTACAAATTAAACATTTGAACAATTTTAAACAGTTATGTTTTTTTTTATACCTTGTCCTGTCCTGCTCAAAAGCCATCACATGGGAGAGTATATGCCTTGCTGAGTTGGACAGTTTTGCTTTCTCCAGGGGAGTAAAACACCTGGTGTGGTGTTTTCTCCTCTTGATTGGAGCATTGGATGTATGTAAATATTTATTAGTTCAAGTCAGTTAGAGTCAGTTTATATCAGTTGTGTCAGGACAAGATGGTGGTGAACTGAAAGGGAGAGTGGATAAAGGGTTGGGGAAGGGTGAGGGGTGAAGGTACACGAGTGAAAAAGAAAGAAAGGAAGAGGAAAAAAAATTATTAAAATAAAACAAAAAAAATCAGTAAATGAATAAAAATAAAATAAACCTGAACATAACGCATACCGGTAAGTCCTAGTAACAGTTCGTTTTGTCCATGTCTGTTTGTTATAGTTCATGCAGAACAGTTATTGCAGTTTGTATATTCAGGCACACATACACACATGTTTAAACATACATACATACACAGCTAATCATTTAAGTGGGGTCATAATAGTGTTGTACACTTTAAAATACAACTCAGCTACATGGGAAGATAAATACATAACATACCAAAGATCACAAACAGTGAGCTGGACGAACCACACACACTGACCCAATCCGCAGATATCTAACAAACAAACGATTGCAGCACACGGTGTCCAGGGACAGCAGACCCAACCCACCAGTGACCGACCAACTTCCCATGTATCACCCTCACTCCATGTATCCTTGTCAAAACCTTATAAGTTTTAGAGAGAAAGGGGTTGGACATACATAGGCATCGATCCCAATTCCTTGATAACAGTGAATTGATAGAATTCTGGAAGACTTTGCCTTAAACCTTGTTTCTATCATGTGTCACGTAGATGATCTGGTTTCGAGCTCTTCTTTGCTCCCAGTGGGGGAGAATGTCAGTGTTCCTGTCCTCCGAAGACTTCAGGAGAACCGTGAGAAGAGAGCCTCACGCATCAAAGCTTCAGAGTCTATTATATGGGAGGAAAAGACATCTTTAAACGAGTGACCTTCTTATCCTTTGATAAACCTAATGCTGCTTCTACTTTGATTTGCTTCTGCTCTCGAAGAATGCCAGCCGATAACATTATAAAGCTGAATGCTCCCTGGAGTCAGTGCCAGTTGTCAAAGAAATAAAAGCATTTACCCGGCAGCATTCCTTCTTCTGAAGCAATGTGCATGTGCTTATGATTTGTGAGGACTTCTCCAGCTTAATAACGCTTGACTTGCTTGAATTGTATGTGGTTATGTATGAGAGACAAGTATGTGTTAGCAGTGTTAAAAACCTAATACAACTGTGCAAAAATGTTATGGTAGTTGCCACCACCTGCAGTTGGAAAAACGCAAGGGATTCAGATTCTGACAAGTTTGTGCATTAGCAGAAGAGTTTGCGAGAGGAGTCCAGGGTGAAGATGAGCTTTCTGAGTCCTACACACACACACACACACACACACACACACACACACACACACACGCACACACACGCACACACACACACCATCCAAATCTGTGCTCAACTAATTACAGAGATTAATTTCAGCGTGTACCACATGTTATTGGATTTAAACGTGTAAACATTTGGAAAAGCGATATTTGTGGAAACAAAAATGAAAATGAATCATTTCTAAAGTATCTCATGTCCCGTTAAGTCATTAGATTCTTTAATCCAAAGCCACTTATATTTCAAAGAAAAAATACCCAGGGTTTGCACCTGCAATGATCAGCATGTCATTAGAAATGAGGAAAAGGGGAAACCAGCAGAATTCAGCAGGTAAAGCTAGTACTGATCAGAAGGCAACAGTGATCAGCAGATAAGAAGGGGCCATCATTGATCACCAGGTAACTGAGAACCCGCACAGATCAGCAGAGAAATAGAACCTAGTTCTGAAAATCAGGGCGTGATGGAGTCTTTAACCCCAGTGCTCATGTAGAAACCCAATTTGAATGAAGCTTGAACTTTGTGTCTTCTGAAGGCGTTCTACTTGTCTATAATATCTTGTGTTTTTTATAGATAGATAATTGAAAAATGAACAGTGGAAGATATCAAGAAATCTCGAAAATCCATTTTTATTGATGATTAAAGATTGCATAAAGCCAGAAAGTGCACATAAAGGGAGAGCATTCCATAGTGCACATAAAGGGAGAGCAAAAATTATATGAATGGTGTGAGGAAATTGTAACTTCATTAGCTTATAACTTCAAAGGGTGAGACCACCCATTCACAAAGAGTTCTTGCTCCTTTTTGAGTTAATTAATTGATAAATTAATGTAAATGGTATTTTGGTATTTTCTCTCCTCGATGAGATATTTGTGGATTAGATGTTGGGATGAGTTAGAAGAATCAAGCCACAGGTCAGCTATTGTCTCATTTAGATGCTTATTTTGGGAATTATTTTGGGAAATATTGAAAGAAAGCTGGTGACAGAGTGTCCTTATAAAGCTGAGGATATTGTTGAAGAGCTCCTGTGACCGGCACAACCTCTAGGTCTAAATTTAGTTGATCAGTTTGCAGTGTTTTGGAGAAGCGCCTTCTGAAAACACCATCAACAACTATATATCACAGAGAGACCCAAAAATAACAAGAAAAACTAGATTCACTCGTGAAGAATTTCCGCATCCTCTCCTCACAGGTTTTAGTCATACATTTTACATCCTCAAATCAAACACCTTTCCGTCTGTGGGAAGTAGCATGAATTCTTTATGGTGTTTGTTAGATAGAAAGCTCTTGAGGTGAGAGGAATCCTCACACAAAGACATCACATTTTAAAGGAAAGAGGTAAAAGTGTTGTGAGAGTGGAGGATAATTGCAGACTCCATTTAAAATGCTTTTATCAGAGTCCAGGAGAGTGTTCGTATGAAGCTCAGGTGCTTCCAGATGGATGGTTGACTATAACCTAAAGACTCTGATCCAGGTCAAATATGATGTTCTTCGACTCCTTAAATGGCGAGGAATGTTTGTGTCTTTAAGGAAGTTCTTGAAATGTCCTCTTCTCACATTCTCTGAAAATGAAAGCTGAGTTTCCTATATGAAATTTTCCACAGTTTTTTTCTTGGTCAAAAACAAAAGAAATCTGGGTCTTTAGTAGAAGATTCCTTTTAGGGTAATTTGCTGGTTGTTCAACATTATACTGTTCCAACCTGAAGTAGTAAGATTCATTCATTTTCCAACCCGATTATTCCCTTTTTGGGGTCACAGGGGGCTGCTGGTCTCAATCGCACATCGGGCGAGTTCACAAGGCAACATTCTTTCACACATTCACACCTATAAGGGGAATTTAGATTATTCAATTAACCTAACTGCATGTTTTTGGGATTGTGGGGGAAACTGGAGTACCCAGAAGAAACCCACACAAGCACAGGGAGAACATGCAAACTCCTTCCAGGAAGGTCACTGACGAGCCTCGAACCAACAACTTTCTAACTGCAAGGCCACAGTGCTACCCACTGCACCAATATGTGATGGTCAGAAAACATTTATTAACTTTCCAGATCAAGACCCATGCAGAACTGTAAGTCAATGTCATATAATAAATATTGTGTTAAATGTAATATTTCCAAAACAAACAGAAACTACAGTAAAAATTAATTCCATATAGTCGTAGCTAAGCAACTTTCTTGGAAGACAATAATATATTTGATAAATTCTAGTCTGGTTTTCGTAAACCTTATCATTACATTCAGATCAAAGTGACACAAAAAAGACTAGATGTCTTTTTTGAACAGCTCAATTCTGATTTTTTTAAATCTGACCAAGGCTGTTAACCCAGTGGTTTAAATCAGATAAAATATCACATGTACTGTATAGGATTTTTTTTCTGAGCTGATTTTTTTCCACAACTCTGACAATTCTGAAACAAGAAAGTGTAAAACAGTAAACTCATTTAGTGCTGTAAGCAGTGTCCGATTACAGCAAAAAGAGTCTAAAAGTGTCAACACCACTACCTGTCTGTTGATCAGTACTGGTCCCTAACCTACCTACTGATCAGTATTGGCCTTTACTTACCTGTTGATCAGTACTGGTACTATTTACATGCTGATCAGCAGTGTTTCCTACCTACCTGCTGATCAGAAATAGTCTTTATTTACCCTGTGATCGGGACTGGTCTCTAACGTACCTACTTCTATCTGTTCTTTGTTAATGTAAGATTGTTGTGAATGTTTACTGAGCACCGCCACACCATCGGTTATGTCCCAACAGCAGCCAATTTAAGTTGTCAAGACCTAGTCAAGACCTTGGCACTTTTGTTTTGTCATAAGATCATTGACTACATGGACAAAGTGTCTGTGATGTCACCCACAGGATTTGGGTGTAGCAAAGACACCTGATTAGCTGAAGGTTTCAAATGGTTGTATACAATCAATGGCCGTCACTCAAGAAACTAAGGACCTGCTCAAGATCTGTCACTTCCTCTGATGCGCCACGAGGAAAACCAGTGCCACTTGCATGAAACCACTGTTTGATGTAATAAATTTGGCAAAGTTTGTAAAGACATAAACTCTAATGAGTTTGCTCACAGATAGAGTATTCTTCAAAGGAGATAAATGTTTTTGTTTGTTTCATAAAAAAAAAAAAAATACAGGAAGATGCTCTGACATCTAACTTCAGCCAACGGAACTGTTCACATTCACTGGACATTGCAAGCTACAATAAATGATCAAATTAGTTAACTAATTAACAATAAGAAATTGGTAGAATTTGTAAAATGCTGTAGTCTAAGTCTACATCATGTTTTAAACAATACTAGTTAGTGACAACAGATAGGCTTGTAAACTGCCTAAAATCCCACAAAAAGGCAATGATTCCTCATAGGTGTAATATCACCTCCGTCCGGAGTAGCGCTGTTCTGAGTTCAACCCCCTCTTCACCATTGCGGAAGCAACCGAAGAAACTTTGACCACTTCGGTTGTTAGTTAGCCTAGCAGCGGCGATAAACGCTTCTGTTATAGCTTACTTACTGCTTGTTTATTGAACTCACCCCTTTCAAAAATATGTGGTTTATTTATTTGCTCAGCTGGTTGTCGCTGGTGGTGCAGATATGTTTCATTACTCTTGCGATCGGTGAGTTTTAGCCTCGATGCTATTAGCCGCTAACTCCTTTTGCTGACGTGACCAGAGAAACCCCATTGCTTACATCACTTGTCACATAGAAAATCCAACTATCATATGCAATTAAAGCGTAAGGTGTAATATTAAACTAGCTTAACTTCAGGAAACATCTATCTTCAATGTTTTCTGAACTGAATCACTGTAACGTTACTGTTAGATGTCTGTAGCTGCATTTATTTTCTCAACAAAGCGTATGCTTCTATTTTGTAAACATTTTTTGTTCATTACTGGTGTAATTGATAAAGTCTTGTGTATGTGTATTGTAGTTAACGTTTATGTAGAATTACGTTTTTAACTATTTGTCTAAAGCTGATTAGGCCAACGCCTTAAAGCCAGTTCAGTGTTTCTGTCCACGTTGGCAGATGTTTTCAATAAATATCTCTGTCAAAACCTCAAATTCTGACCTTCATTTGTCCAAACCTTTATGAGTTTATAATGGTATCCACAGATGAAGACACTAGGTGCTATTGACGTTTACAGTTAAGTATTTTTTTTCTTGTGTAATTGAGGCTTACATTGTTCCAACTGGCAGTGATTGTATCTCTCCACCATTCTCACAATATAATAGATAAAGGTGTTTTAAAATGTGGAGGCATACACTTCCTGCTAGGGTTGACGTTTTCCTCACATATGAGCAGTCAAAAAATGTGTTCATCATATTTCATCATGGAGAGCCTGTCCATATACTGCTTTTCATTTAATATGACGTGTTACATGTTTAATTCAACGTTGAGTGGTGTTTATGGTTGTTTAGCCTCATTTATAGTATTAACGATTCACAATAAGTTTGTATATATTAGAATTTTCTGTGTCTTTCTCAGCTGCAGGTTTGTATTACTTGGCGGAGCTAATAGAGGAGTACACTGTGGCCACCAGCCGCATCATAAAATACATGATTATGGTGAGTCTGAACACATGACTCACTAAATGAGGATTGATTTATTTGTTGGTAAATATTTAGAGTTTGTTAATCGGTAGGTTGTGTGGATACACCATGAGCTTCTTAACTCTTATTTACCAACGTAAAGGGGACTTCTGATGAAACGTATCCTTTTGCAGGTGTTGAAATGTGAAGGACCGAGTGGTTGCAGTGTGTATGCAACCACTCTATAATGATTCCGGTCTATCACCTAAAATTAAAATGTCCTTAGTAAAAAAAAAATAAATGTAGTTGTTTACAAACTAAAAGTAATAGTTTAAGTTGCATTGCTCATTTCTCCTTCTTTATTCTCAGTTTTCAACGTCAGTGCTGGTGGGGCTCTATCTGTTCGAGGGGTTCCCCACTCTGATGGTCGGTGTTGGTCTCTTTACAAACTTGGTTTACTTCGGGCTCCTGCAGACGTTTCCTTACATCATGCTCACCTCTCCAAACTTTATCCTTTCATGTGGTATGTCCTGGAGATGTAAATTAAACAATGTTTTCACAGGGTCTTACATTTGAAGTAATAGGTCTTAATTAATTTATTTTACAAATAATGGTCCAATGTCCATGAACCTTGATACATGGTGTTGTTTTAGTAATGGTTGACTTGAGGCAAGGTGCTAACAATGTATTTTAAGCAACTCCTTATTTTTTTTTAATGCAAAAACTTGGATTATATAAAAAAAGTACTATTCATTTGTAATAGGTATTTTCTGTATTTTCTTTTATATGTAATTTTTGATCTTATGATATGGATCTTAAATTTGATTCTTAATGGTCTTTAAAGTCTTAAACTTGACATTATGAAACCTGCAGAAATCCTGATTCACACAAAGCTTTTTTTCTCCTACTCTCTTTTCTAGTGCTGGTTGTGTTGAATCACTATATGGCCTTCCAGTACTTTGCAGAGGAGTTTTATCCTTTCTCTGAGGTGAGATCTTTGTGTTTCAAATTATGCTAATGTATTGTTTTATTCAGGAAAGAGCTACAAGTCCATTTCTGTTTTAAAGGACATTGTAAATAAATGGGACAAGGCAACGAAAATATCTTCAAAATGAAGCACCATAGAGAAAGGTGGATTTGATTAACCAAACTGTTTACCCTAGCAACCAAGTTTTATGAACTTTATCTCAGCTTTAGTAAATGAAAGAGACTTGAGGTTGGTTTATTTCCATATGTAGATGCACAGGGATTTCCCTATGATGATGCTGACTCTTCCATAGCAACCAAAATTTGCGACCATAGCAACCATTCTGTTTTGCTTATAAAATACTTTTAAACAGCATGTTATCTAGGCAACATTAAAAATTGTGTACAAACTTTAGCCATCTTGTTGTTGTCATTATTATTATCATCTAATTGGGAAAATAAAAACATTTTACAGAATGTAAGTAGGGGACCTTTAATGTGTAGCTAGAGCAGGGGTGCTCACACTTTTTCAGCTTGCGAGCTACTTTTACAATGACCAAGTCAAAGTGATCTGCCCGCTACAAAAATGTAAAATATCAATCAACAAACAATTATTTTAAACTTTATTGAGAATTGACAAAACACACATAATAATTAATTACTTACATTTTTTTGTAATAACCTGGGTTTAATTTGATGACTTGCACTGAATTGAATCATTAGAACAGTTGTTTTTGACCTGAATTGATGGTAAAAGAGTGATTTTTATGGGAGCAATTGAGCTTTAATCCAAATAATCAAGATTAAAAATGATGCTCTAATAAATTTTTCATTTTTTTATTGACACTGAGTCGTGCAGTACAACATGCAGGTGAGGAGTGGCGTGTTGCTTGATTTTGGTTGTAATAGAGTAATTTAGAATGAAGTTATGAAGCATATTCCGGGTAAAATATATTTTGGATCTGGTCATTTGCAGACGGTCCCTAAACGATTCCATGTCAGCGGGTTGCTCATAGACGGTAATGTGTTTCTGCGAATGCCGAGGGAAACTTGTTTTCATAAAAAAACGTTTTGTAGTTTGTCCGCTACATAACACAGATTAAAAATAGGTATTATTTGTTTACTAAGAACATTCTGGTCTCGAGCTATTGAGCAGAGAAAACCGAATCCGTGAATCTGCAGCTAACTTTACTGAACAGTGATGGGATGGATGATTGGCTGAAATTGTTTCAATTTCACGACGTAATGAGCATCCCTGAGCTAGAGTGTGTTTGGATGCATTTAGATTTTATTAACTAAAGACAAAGCTATAATTTTCATCCTGAGTGGAAAAAGAATTGCAATCGAGTGATTGTGAGCGTTTGGAAAGCCAATTATAAACGTGTCACGTTCTTAAATAATATGGATTTTAGTTGAGAAAGGGCAAGAAAGGGCTCCTGAATTAATATTTAATAGTGTATTAACTGACAGTTTTATGAGCATCTTCTTTAGTTGATTGCTACAGACATCAGAACAAAAGATTTCCTGATGACTTGTGAAGAAAGGATTTATTTCTAAAAACTCTTTCCCTTCAGAAGTAAACTGCATTTGCTTCATCACTATCAAATGCACACTAACCCATGCTTTTATTGCTCGACTATAGAGTTTTTACAATAATAAAACTCTATAGTCAAAGGTTTAGTCAAAACTCTCGAATCAAAGGTTTATCCTTTTTAGGATTTGCTTTCTCAGGACAATTCAGTTTCAGTTGAGACGTGATGTTCCTGGATCTCTCTTTCTCCAGGTCTTGGCATATTTCACAGTGTGTTTGTGGGTGATTCCCTTCTCCTTCTTCGTGTCTCTTTCCGCCGGGGAAAATGTTCTGCCCTCCACTATGCAGCAGGGAGGTATGAGAACCAAACTTAAATATTTTACCTACATGTTTACATTTTTCCAATGAAACAGGTTGAAAGTGTTACAGTGTCTGTAGTTCAGTGCTAGTGTAGACTGGAGCTGCTCACATTGAAAGCTGGTACATGATTTTTAAACAGGCACTGAACTGATCACAGAACAGTCGCACTTGCAGCAGATTAGAGTCTCTAGCCATGTTTCCATCCAAAGGAGCAAATGAAATCTATGTGCAAAACTCCGAAATAAAGCACTGTTTCCATCCAACGAGTCGAAGACAACAAAAATGTCAATTTCTGATAAACTGGTGACAAATCTTCCTTTTGGGGGCAGCCCACTGCTCTCTGGGGACGCAGCCGGTCGAGACAGTTCTGGGAGGTCATAATGCCAAACCTCTTTGATGACAGACTTTGGTTGAGGAATTTCAGATGTGTAATGAAATCGGTTCGTTGGTTAGTCAAACCAACCCGCATGCTTGGATTTATTTGGTTTTTCTGTATTATTAAATTTCCCACTAATTTGTGTGCATAATTTTTTAATGCACATTTTTAAAATGAATGCGCATCTTGGGGTTAAACCATTCAGGATTTTTTGTGCAATATTCCAAAGTATGCATGAAAATAGGCATGATCATGGCGCATGAAGTCGAGATTTGATTTGGTATCTCAAAAATAATAGTTCATTGTTGGGAGCTTCAACCGTTTAAAGTTAGTAATAGAGTTTATTTGAACATTATCCCAATGGGCAACATTTATCATTTATTAATGTAAAATCAATCTTTCGGCAGTCAACCTGTCGTTTTGTGTCATTGCAAAATAGACTAAATATTTTGTCTAATTAAGCTATTCTATTTAAGGAATTATTTATGTATTTTTTTTAAATCCACTCATTTTCATAAATCTGTCTAAATATTAAAATTATCTGTGTATATTTTTGCAGACGACGTGGTGTCGAATTACTTCACGAAGGGCAAACGTGGCAAGCGCTCGGGGATCCTGTTGGTGTTCTCCTTGCTGAAGGAGGCTGTGCTGCCCAGTCGACAGAAGATGTACTGATTCCAACTCATCAGGATTGACTGTGAGGTGTTTGTTCTATGGACTGGTGCAGTGAGGAGCATTCGAGGAACACGCACAGACTCCTCCTGTGACTCTCATGTCGACAGCCATGAAAGACTCGAGAAGCCACTTGCTCAGATGGCTTGGTTTTCTGACGCATCTGTTTAAATATGAGGAAGAAAGAGTGTTTTTCATCAGAAATCAAATCTGTTTTGTCCATATTTTAAAGAAATGTTTTCTTGATCGTTTCACTGTCTGCTTTTTACACTACAAGGGTTTGATCATTTCTCACCCTGTTGATGTTTGACAAATTGTAGCGGCTGACATGTGGAGGTGAGTGCCATTGGTTTTATAAAAGTATAAAGTCTTGTGTTTGCGTCACTGAGCTCAAGCCCCTTGACTTCTATCACTCTGTAAAATTCTTCTTTCGTCTTAAACAGGAACACAGTTTGCAGATAGTACAAGCAGTTAAAGTAAAGATAGACCATGGTCTCTTAAATCCTGCTCTGCTTCATCATGGTTTATTTATGGGTGTCGAACAAACCTATAATTGAGGTCATCAGACGAGGTTAGTTATCGTGTACGAATGAGAGCTCACGGTCAGATAGAAATAGAATCGTGAGCTGAAGGCGTCGTAAGTATTGGAGTGAACGTGACGTTCTTTTACCATCAGATCTGTGCTGTGCAATAATGCGTCTCGTCACCCAAACTGCAGTTGTAATCGATTAGTTTTTTTTAAACATTAAATGTGAAGATTTTCTAATAAAATTGCTCAGAGGAGCTTTGTCTGGACAGATTTGTCATCTCTTTTTTCCTCTTTTGGTCAGTTGGGATTTTCCTCTCGGAGTGTGAGGTTGAGCAGAGGTCAGACCTCTATCTCTCTGAGGATTAGAAGGACTTCTGCTCTCAGCTCTGACGGCTGAAGTCAAAGGGTCATGAAACGAACGCAGATTTCGATAACCCTACACCACTAAACACAATGCTGTTTAGCCTACGATTAGCTGGTCATCGAGTGTTTGTATCTTGACTCATTTTACTTTTGTTTACCCGAATTTTGCAGTTTATTTAGAATATGTTAAATTTTCAATGAAAACAGTGCATTGCTTAAATTGTATTTAATTTGTTTAAATAAACTGCGTAAACTATAAATGGAGAACTGTTCACCATACAGATGAATGACACAGGAGGAGCCAATGTCATAATGTGAACTCCTGGAGAGTTTGCTGGAGTTCAGGACTGAAACTATGCTACCTGGTGACCATAAATTGACTTTAGTAGTGTTTTGAGGGTTTATTAGAATGCGGGATTGAAACCATGCTACCTCATAACCATAAATGAATTTCCATTTCAGAGTTTACAAAATAAGTTCAGCTACCCTTTGACCATAAATGGATGTGTGCTACACTCTAAATAAACAAATCTGGTTCTTTTGCTCGTAATCATAGCTCGCCATTTAACACTTATCTTCGAAGGCGCTATTTAGAGCTATTGTTCAAAAGTGATACTAGAACCAAATGTCAAAAGTGTTAATTAGAACCAACTATCAAATGTATTAAATAAATAAAGTTTGGCATGATGTATATGACCAGAATCTGTATTTAGCACATGAAACCACAACAAAGAACTACTTTAGAACCACAAGTACCAAAAAGGCCATAACATTTCATTCACGCTAACAAAGTGCTATAACAAAACGTCAAAAAAAGAATCAAAAATAGTTTATACAGCACCTTAAAGCTATATAAAATAAAAGCTAAACCAAAAAAAGCTATATAGCACCTTAAAACCTGTGAAGAACTGTTAAAACAAAAAGAGCTTAAGGGGTTCTTTACAGAAAAAGAGTGCTATACAGCTCCCTCAAACCTGCAAAAAAAAAAATAAATAAAACACTGAGGAACCTTTTTTAACAGTGTGGCATTTGAGTTTACTAGTGTTCAGGACTACAACCATGTAATGCATGGAGGATTTCCAAGTCTAGATTACATCATACACAGTTGAACTCAACTCACCTGCTAAAACCGATTCTTTTGAACAACAACCTCAAATAAGATTTTTATTTCTAAATGGTCAGATTCTTAATAATGGCCCTCATTGAAAATAACAAAGGCATGAGTTCACACCGATTGTCTGCAACAGTCTTTTTCATGGGCACAGTCCATGTACTAAAAAGGAGTAGAAGCAAAGAAGCCACAGGAAGTTGAGCTCTGTAGGTGTGAACAGAATGTGCTGTACTGGTTGAAGCGTGAAGGTTGTAGCTGCTGTGACCTCGTCAGTGGATGGAAACAGCTCCACTGTCATCGAGTCCCAGAAGAGGTACGCTCTTGTTTCTGAGCATCTGCAAGCTACTTTTTCAATGCCAGCAGTTCTGTTTTTCATGAACATTGGCAGAAATGGATTCTAAAGATCATTCATTCAATCATTTTCCAACCTGTTTATTCCCTTTTTTGGGGTCACAGGGGTCAGCCGGTGCCTATCTCCAGCATCTATGAGTCTTTCCCCAGCGCCTATCTCTGACTATGAGTGTGGCTTCAAATGACGCCTTCAATAATCAATAAACAGCTTTAAAGAATAAGGAAGATACTGTATAAAATGGTGCTGGGATAGGGACAATAGCACAAATTCTGTCAGGGTTTAAGATCACATTGGCACAGGTGCTGAGCCAACTCCGTTTCCCAGAGGTGGGACTGTCTACCACTCTCAGACCAGATATCTTAACGAGGTCTTTAGAGATGATCATCATGGTGGAGCTGACTTCTATGATGGGATGCTGTGGAGAGGAAAAGGTCAAATGTCATTTACCGCAAGAACTCCACCACCGGGACAAGGGCGCAGAACGTAGCTGAGCTGGAAATTAAATATAAAAAAATCAGTTTGGGATAAACTCACCGAAGCTCCTCACCAAATGTTTGTAGGCATGGAAAGGCATAAGAAAGAGTCTGCTGTTGGCTCAGGCATGAAAGAGCTGAGGCAAGCTGGAACCCTGGAGAAGATGGTGAGGGTTTCTGAGGGATTTTGACGAAACTTCCAGGAAACCTCCGTCGTTCAGGCTAAAGTTACTAATCTTAAAGAACCATCATATGAAGATATTCTTATGATATTTAAGTTTGCTTTAACTGGCTATTGTTGATTTTTGTATTATATCTCTAGAGCTTGTTGATGGTGACCATGAGTTACTATTTTATTTCTCTAGTCAAATGTATTTTGCATGTCTCTTCATGATTCCATGGCTACAAATGGTATTTCTGAAATGTAAGTGATGTGATGAACCAATGCATGCACTGAATTCGGCTGAATCATCTGAGCTTTGGCATGATGCATCATTTCCCAATCGCAATGTTTGACAAACTAATATTGAATGCTGCAGAGCAATGCAGCATGAATAAAAGGCTTAAACCTTAGAAATCTGGGGCCTTTTGAGCATTTTTAACTATGGTGCAATTTGGTCTAATTAATTAAATTTAAAACAGTTTTTTGTGGCAATGCTTGATATAATTTTTTTTAGCAAAACTCCAGCTTTTTTTTTTCAAATATTTCTCAACAAACCTGAAATTGTACAAAAACATACCTACAAGATTTACACTCTCATTTTTTACTGCATAAATCTCAAAAATTGACAACAAACAGTTAATGTTTTATAACAAAAATCAAAAGTGTTCAGAAGAAATAAACATTCTTAAATCCCTTTAATTCTTGAAATTTGTATAAAAAAAACAAACTGGCAAACTTCCCCTTAACTTTATACACTATTCCAAGCACTTTTTGTGCCATTGGGCTTTTTTCGTGCCAGAACATTGAAAAACAGAAAGCACATTTCACAGGTATTGTACTTCCAAGGGTTATCCCTTCTTTTCTCCACTAGATGGCTCTGATGTAACTGATTTGGGGTCTATAAAATTAACCTGAAAAAGGATCAAGCATTTTCTCACATTTAATTTGCATTTGCTTTCAAATGATGTCATAGCTCTTGTAACATTCGTTTAAAACCATAATAAAGTAATAAAGAGGTAAAATGCATTGAATGGCAGCTATATGAACTAATATCAAAATTCGAAGCTTCAAAATAGCTACTGGCTCGATTGAGTTTAGTGTCTATTTCCATCAGAGGCGACAACGTTTCCTCGGGCCAGTGTAACGTGATTGGTCAATTCTATGATTTAAGCACAACCCACATCCCCCAGGTTGATCAAACATTGGTTAAATATCTGTCCAATCCTCATGCACAACATCTGGCACGAAAAAAAAGATCCATGATCTCGTTTTCAGAGAAGCTTTACACACGCCTCATCAGCCAGCAGTCGTCTCATCTGTAATCGTTGCATCCGCTTTTAATCTACTGTTCTGTGACCAGAGGCTTTTTCCTTTCTCTCTGCTTCTCTTTCCTTCTTCTGTCCATAAAGGCTGATCCAAGAGCAGATGTGAACACTGAAAGGTCAGGGCCTTGGGCTCATGGATTCAGGTACATGGCCTTTATTAGTCTTACACATCATAAAAGATGTGATGCATTTGGAGGACAGTTAACATTGGAGGTAGGATCAGTTTCTATTGACGTTTAGCCGGAGTGAGCTTTTGCTGTGGCTCCAGGGTTCACAACGGCCCAGAAACGACGCAGGTCAGAAGTTCACAGTGCTCAGGAGAGGATGAGTGTGTCCTCTGAGAAACAGCCATCTGTTTCTTTCTTTTCTTGTCTCTCTTTCCATCTCTCTGTTCATCTCCCTCTTTCTCTTCCTCCGTTTGTCTTTGCCTTGTCTTCTCTTTCTTATCCTGACTCACCACTCTCTCCAGCCTATCGTCCATCATTCTGTCTTTCCACCATCTGTTTATCAATCCTTTTCTTTGTTTTTGTCTCACACTTATTTTCTACCCATCCATCCCTTTCTTAGTTCATCCATCCATTTTTCTCTCTTTGTGAAAGACATCTCACACCATTTCTCTCTTACTCTCTCTGTCTCTTTCCATCCTTCCATCTTTCTTTTTCTCCACTCAGGCTTGTACTAATGCACACTGGCGCGCTGTGGAGCTCTGCGCCACAGTCAAGTGCACTGACCGCATCCCGACCTCACACAGTCACGGGCAGAGAGAGAGTGAAAGAGAGGGAGAGAGATGGGGAGAAGAAAAAGGGTGGGGAGAGAGAGAGAGAGAGAGAGAGAGAGAGAGAGAGAGAGAGAGAGAGAAAAGGAGGGGGGAACTGATGTGCAGTGGGTAGGGGTCAAGTTTTGTGTTTAATAAAGCCTGAAAGATCAAAAGCCTATATACACTCTCTGTATAAACACATTTTTTCTCAGTTCATGCTTCCCCTGGGAATTAAACCCAGTATATAAACGCCTATGGATGGTATGGATGGAAAAATCTATTGACTTCTAATAAATCAACTACTTTCAGACTTTTAATAATGCTGGAAGAATGAACTCTGAATATTTCAGGGTTCATCTGATGTTACAAAAGACTTAAAGATTGACTTTTTATTGACTTTAATAAATAACATTTTCACAAAATCACCATAATTGTGCTGAAATTTGTAGCATTTGATTCTTTGTAGCGTCTCTGATTCAAGGGAAATAGTGTACAGCGTTGGATAGATGTTTGAGGTGATATTTGAGTTTTTATCCCATTGATTACTGCTCTGAAATATGTAGCTATCACCTCATAAAAGCCCAAATTCCTCCTTCTCATCCACATTCTTCTTGAAGCAATATCCTGCAGAAAAACAGGACACGCCTACAAACAGGATCCATCAAACAGCATCACTATCCACTAGATAAAGTTGGATTGCTTTGTAGCATTTGTTTGTATGAATATGTGGCTTTTTATTTTTAAGTGATGGTGTTCAACACAAGGCTTTGTTGGAGGAACCAGATCTTGTTATTTAGTCTTTGGCTTTGGTTGATTCTCTTATGTATTCACCCAGTAATCTGGTACATTACACAAGACACAGGTTGCTTAATTTTTTTTCAAAGCTCCAACCAAAACAACAATTCTGTTTATTTCCTACATTTCTCAAACGCCTCAATAAAACGAAAGAGACTTTTGGTTCATCTGAATGCTTCATGCATCCTGACCTGACACCGTTGGTAAACGAATCACTGTCTTGTGGCCTTTCCCAAAAGAAACTACGGTCCCGATTTCTGTCATTACCAATAGAGTTCAATGAGAGTTAGTCACATCTGGTGATGATGCTTTTGGGAAACACTGGCTTGCTTGAGACGTGTGAAGAGTGTCAGCATTGCTTAACTTTGTGAAGACTCGTGAAGTCAGTTTGAGTTCAGCAGTGAGTCAACGTCTACTGTGTGATGATGGAGAGTGACAGAAACACACCGCTGATCTGTCCACCTTTGGCAAGCAGGTACAACGGGAGTATCCACTTCTAAAGCAACGTGTTCAAAACTCCACAGTGAAAATATGAAGAGTCTTGCATTGAATCAATGCTCTTCAAGGGCATGCTGAAAGCCCCATTTACAAATTTGGTGACAACCTGGTAAGAAAGTTGGGTGTGTGGCATTGCTTTGAGTGCCCTCTACTTGAGGACTGATCTTCTACTACTCTTAGACTGAGAATTTTTAAACCCCTTCCCAAAGGCATACAGCCTTAGACATCTCACCATGGTGTTCCTCCCACTTCAGCAGTCAGGAGCACGGGCCAAGCTAAGTGTCTGAGGTTGTAATCGGGCAAGGCTCCTGTTTGTGAGATGTTCAGGCTGAGCTTCAGTCAGTCTGATAAACACAAGCCTCCCTTGAGCTTCTCGAGTAGTAATGGCTCTTCTGGGAGAGGTGTGTTAATCTGCTGGACACAGCCATGAGTGTGAAAGCATTCTATACAGCCCCTGCCTATAAAGAGCTGCCTTCTCTAGTTCCTTCTCTTCATTCATGACCCGGTGCTTTGAAACAGATGCATGGAAAGTCCTTGAGAGAAAAAAAAAATGAACTTTTCAAAATGTAATAATTTTTAACATTTTTTTTCTGTAAAACTTCTGTAAAAAAGGTTTTAACAATAACAACAAAACATCTACGCAAGAAATAAAAGACCTAAAATATACCTAAAAATATCTAAACAATTTAATTCTGAACTATAATGTTGCAGAAAAAAGATTTTTTTTTAATTCAATATCTGCTCCAGGAGCACCATATTGCACTGATTTAGTTAGCACGTATGCTATGAGTGATTATTTAAAAACTATGAATACATTCACTGAACTGAGAGAAACTAGACAAGAAACTTTGCCAAGACACCCAAACTGGTCTGCCTCGGGTTGATCAATCTTTTGAGGTTGTTACCACTTAAATCATTTTGGTAAATCACTGAGAATACTGGGACATTTGACTTAACATGGGGTCAAACTTTGTAACACTCAAATTGAAAGCCTCATAAAAGCTTCAAACTGACCACACTTGTGAAGGTTACCAGTCTGTGCAGGATCATACATGTGAAAGAATATTTGAACCCAATGCTCCAGAAGGGGTTAAAATTACCATTGAACTTATAATGGCCATTGAATGGGGAAATGCAACAAAAAATCAAGATGAAACATCACAGAGAAATGTGGGTTTGTTTATGGTAATCATAGCAACAACTTAAACATTTGTATGTGTATGGAGCTAGCAGCTCCGTAACAACCAAATTGTTACCATAGCAACGAAAATCTCAGCTTTGGTAATTGAGAGAAACGTGGAGGTTGGTTATGTTATTCACAGTGACATTGGGAACATTTAAAACATGCTACAAAACGGCTAAAGGTCAGTTGGTGCTGGGGTTTGTAGGTTTCTCTGTGAGGATTCCTTCTCTAGTGTTTTTTTTTTTTTTTAATTATGACAACCTAAGACATTGTCAAAGTACAGTCAAAACAGGGAAGAGAGTTTTAATAATAAATAAAAATTATTTTGAGAGGGGTCAATATGATTGGCCCAGACATGTACTTTTTTGGTTAGCTTAAAAATTCTAAATGTTTCTAAACAGCAACGCAGAGGATCTGCTCCAGGATCCATCCATCACCCTACTTAGAAAAAAAATAGGAAGAGAAGATGGAGGGATGTGGAAGTTTACTCAATGAGTCATCATCATCTGAAAGCATGGTTGATTTGGATGAGAAGCTTTGAGTTTTAGCAGTGTGTTCAGGAGGTCAGATGTGCTCAGCTCAAACACGCTCTGACATCTCACCTTGCAGGAGGCTTTTAAGATGCTCTGGTTTCCCTTAATGGAGTGCTGTTCTCCGAAGCATCTGGCCCTTTTTCATCACCAGATTCTAGAATCAGATTTCTCTGCTATGTGCTCGGCTGTCTCCGACTCTTACCGTCATTCCCCGTTTTTCAAAGGTTAAATGAGTGAATCGTCAAAAAAGTAGAAAGGCTTTCATCGAATCTGTGGACGTCTAATGTTCATCCACCAGAGTCCGGGTCACAAAAAGAAAAGGCAGTGAAGATGTTTGAGAGATATCAGACCAGTTTAATTTCTACAATACGTAATAACAAGGGTGCACCACTTACTGCATTACATTTCAATAGATTTCAACAGTCTTTTTTTCAATAATATGTTATATGTACTTTACACTTCCTCATACACTAATGTTTTTTCACAAGAGCATTGGAGATGGAAGTCATGAATATGCAAGTTGTTGGCCAATTAGGAAGCAGTACTGAAGGTAGCCAAGTGAGAAGCCCCTCCCACTAACAGAACCTGGGCGAAGTATTTAATGTCATAGAGGTTCTTTTTCCCTATCATTTTCTACAGCTCAATGTCAAAGAGAAAATTAATTTAGTTGCATGAAAGCATCGCATAAATTACTATATGAAAAACAATGCAAAATAAACTTGCTACACATTTTTAGGGCCCTTTCCTTTATATATAAACTGTCAAAAAAGCATGTTAACATATGGGATTAATTTGTAATATGTAATGCGTAAAAAAATAACGCAATTAACACTGTTTCACTTTTTTTGTATTATCCGCGTGTTCAATGTGCAAAGAAGTATGGATAAAACTGTGGAAGAACTTTTTGTCACAGTCTGTTGTATTCATGCCTTTATTTTTTGCCTTTTTTTGTGTTTACTTCCACCATCTTCATGTGGTCGGAGTTCAGTCTCATTCTGTGCTTCCCCGCTGTCTGTCTCTTCCTGTCTTGCTTCCTATTTAGTTTAATTACTCCCCAGGTGTTTTGCCTCATGCTGTTTATATATTGCTGTGGCACAGGACCATTGTTGATGACTACAGATCAGTCACACAATTCAATCCTTCCATGTGAATATATTGAGTTCGTGAACAAAGCCTGGTCATTCGTTCATTTAGTTTTGTTTATTCCTCCTCCTTTGAAGAAGTCTTATGTTATTTAGGTTTTCCCCACGAGGGTCTTTTATGTTGCTTTTTGTGTTTAAATTATGTTTTTGTGATCACTAAACTATAATAAATATTGCTTCCAAGCCAACAGTTAATTTGTCGGATATTGATGTTTTATTGCAGGTATGTGGTTTCTTTTAACTAATCTGTGACAAGTTAAAAGCAAAAATGTAAATAAACAATCAGATCTGGAATTTTCTTTGTCTTGAGTTTACAATAATTATTTACATTCCATTGAATCCTTAAATTGCCGCAATATTTGGAGTCTCTAATTATTTGAGCACAGTACTAATCCTCACCGTCCAGAATTCAGTCTGCATGTGTTGATACATTCAGAGCCATGTTACGCTTCACATTAAAGGCACTTTTCATCTAAAGATCTATCTGCACAATATTTTCAGGTGGCAGATTCTCCCATACAGCAGGTGGTGCTATAATCAACTATAGTTCTGGCTGGGCTGAGTGCAGTTGGGGCCCCGGGCTTGAAGCTTCATTTCACAGCCTTACCCCTTCCCCTCTAGGTTGGCTGTTTGCGTGAGGGAAAGGGCTGGTCAGATTTGTCAATATTTCTTTTCTGAGAAGAGCACGCATCTCTGTCAGATCGATGGCCTCTGGTTCTGTCTGTCCGGATCATGATCCTGGCCCGGGGCCCCCTGGTCAGGTAGGCTGTGAAATAGGCTATGCATGCCCGCGCAGAGAGGAGCTGACACCGCGGGCTGCGTTTGCTGCATTCGCACATAAGCGAGCTGGAAAAAGCTGAGCTATTTCGGTTGATGTTAATTTGCTCCGTGTTAGGGATGCGGTTCACGGCTCGGTCAGCCTTGCCTGATACTATACTCCCTTTAGTCGCTGGAAAGGTTCCCTTGTCTCATCGCGTTAGTGTCTAGACGCCCGTGAACTGTGAATGCACTGCACGCGGGGAGATGCACAGGAGCGGTGCTGGGTCCTAAAGTCTGCCCTTTCCTGACAAAACATAATGTCAAATGTAATGTTTTATGTATTCGATTTAAACATCAAATGCATATTATAAAATAACATTATCGAATGAACAAAGTTGGGTATGGAAATTTAATAAAATCAAGATTGCACTTTAATTATACTAATTTGGAACATATAAATAAAAAAATTTTACTTAAAGTTTCTTAAAATCTACTTAGTGTATTTAGTCAAATCATTTGGAGCCAAGAATAAATAATATCTACAGACTTTAATCCACTTTAGTGAGTTAAGCTTGTTTAGGTTTTAAACTAGCTGCTCTCTTTTTAACTGTGTTAAATTTACAACAAATATTTAGTAGCGTATAACTTCAGAGTGTTTTTAATTTAGTTTTACCAACATTTCAAATAATAATCTAAAATAACAATACATAATACAAATAAAAAACTATGATGAAATGTTAAGCAAATATGCATTTCTAATAAATTATATTTAAAAAGATTGCTCCATCTGTACCTTGTTCTCCTGCATGCAGCGTCCTGCGTGTCCAGAGATTGTCCTGAAAGTGACTGCATGTCTGCTCTCGTCTTTCTTTCTCTCTGTCCGTCTTTCTTTATTCAAACTCAAGTGATGCATAAAGGCTCTCTGGCCTCTCAAAATTTGGTTTAAACATTCAAAGGTTCCATCAATATTTAATATATGGACACAGGAGCTGAACGCAGCACTGGATCATGGGAGAGAACCTGAATCCATTCCATGTTTTTCATCTATTTCTTGAGAAAAGATTTATAGCACACAACTTTACTGATAAGATTGTCTCGCATTTATCTGAGTTTAAGAACTAAATAAGTAAATGAAAGTTCAAACGTAATTGTTTTTAGAGACTTACTCAGATTTCTTGTTACACTAAAGCCATCTAAAACATAGATAAGAGTTCTATAATAGTTTTGTCCTTATTTAAATTCTCTATATTTGTTCTATTTTTTCATATACTATTAGCATTTTGCGCAATAATACATTTGGTCAAGGAAATATGTTTGACTGATATTTGGTAAAAATTCATCAGATTTTATTTATAATCTTTTTTTTCTCAAAAAAATTAAAAATAGGTCTTTGAATTTATTTAATTTTAACGTTTTTTAGAAATTATCAAAACACAGCTTTATGTTTACACGTTTACACATAATGTTTACAGAAGAATGTATACTAGTATATGAGTGAAATGAAATGTTGTTTTCAGCTGCATAACGGTGCAAAAATATAACAAATTAATTTTTTTAGTAGAAATTAAAAGCAAGTAAATTGTTTAGCAGTTTTTAATAATATATTATTTTAATATAGACATTATGCCCCTCCCCCTTTTGTTACTTTATTGTGATCCAGCATAAAATAAATAGTTTTGCTGTTATTACACCACATATAATATTTTTGGGAAAGGGAAAAGGCATTTTATAAATGTACACTAATCAGTGAAGTTTGTTTGAACCAGGAAGTTTCAGGAGGCAGTATATCTCTCTAGATCTACCATTAAAAAATGATTTTTTATAAGCAAGGTAGAATTTGTTGTTGTTATTGAGGAGTAAATGATATCATACAAAATTCCCCATGACAATATAAGTGATCTAAACCAGCAGTCATGTCTGATTTTCCTTAGCTGAGATAGTGATATCCCAAATTGGTGGCTTTGGTTAATTGTCTGGTTGCTATGGCAGGGTCAGGGACGTAATATATATATATATATATTTTATTATAAAGTATATAACCAATGTCTTATCATTTACCAAAGCTGAGATAAGGGTTCAGAAAATGTGGTCGCTAGGGTCAAGTTTAGCTAGGAACCTGTCAGTGATTACATACATTTTTTTATTTGTGATTATCAATCACATTTAGAAACCCAGATTTGTCTATGAAGTTTCACCTTGAAGATAATTTCGTTGCTGTTTCCCATTTTCTTTCCAATGGCTATTAAATCATCAAATCCATAGCAGCTCTTTAGGTTATTACTTTATTAATCCAGCTCCACTTTTGCAGAGGTTTGTGTAGTATAAAATAGTAGAGACACTATTGACTATTCTCAAAGTAATTATACGTGCCTTACAGGAAAAAGAACAATAAACCCTTAGGAGTTTGGGACCTTTTTGAGTGTTGAATACTTAATTTGCTCTAATAAATTACATTCAAACTGTTTTTTTGTGGCAATACTTGATAAACAAATGCTTTTTTAAACACTATGCCAGAACTTCGAAAAACACAAGCCATATCACAGGTATTGTACTCTCAAGGGTTATCCCTTATTTTCACCACTAGATTGCCTTGATTTGTGAACTGTAAAATGAAACTGAAAGACGTTTGTGTGTTTCCTCTTTTTAATTTGAAGTACCGGTACCTTGCAAATTTATATTTGAAAACAAAATTAAATATAAGGTGTGTCTGTGTAATTCCAGTGAGATCGACAAATGCATGGGTTTGCACATGCATTAAACAATTTTTTGATTATTTTTTAAATGCTTAAATACCTTTTACGTCTTTAAAGAGTGGCACACCCCAATTTCATCAAACTTTTTTTTAGCAGCAAAGAATCAAAGGAAAGAATTCTGTGATGCAATCATGAGCATTAGTTAAACAAAATGTTGTTTTTACTTATACTTTACTAAACGTTTCAGAAAGAGTATGAGATAAATTCTGACACAATCAATGTTAAGTTAAAATGATGGAGACTATTGTCACAAAGTGCTGTGATGAATGGCCTGCATCCAGCATCGTGACCTTGACAACAGCAGCAGATGCTCATAGTCCAGCGATGCGAAATGAACTCTTCACCCTGAGAGAAAATGCCAGTAATGGATAGGCCATCCATGCACAGGTTTGTTTTACTGCTTCAGGTCATCTACGCGTTTCCATCAGATCACTCAATTGAGACTGACCACTCGAGTTAGAGTCAGCTTGCAAACACTGAGCGCAAATCCTCCCTCGGTTGGCAAATAAAGCCGTTTTCCCTTCACTGATCTGCATTTAATTGTCCGGTTCATTGCAAACAAATAATGTAGACTTTTAAAGAGGGCATATTTTTTTTTGGTCTTGTAAAAGTATTCTAAATCTTCTTTTAATATGTCAAAATAATCCATTATGGGTAATTGTGTATGTATCTTGGGTGAAGAGGCAAAGGATACCCCTGAGAACCAAGCTACTGTTGGCCTATAGGGGCTTGTGATTATAGCAAAGGTCACATGACCAAAGTGACAGGTCTTGAGCTGGTGGTTTATTATTGAAACCTGGTATTTTTTCACTATAACATTTGATTTAAGACTGAGATGGACTCCCCACCTGCCCAGGGTGTACCCCCGCCTCTTGCCAATGTGAACTGGAGCACCGGCAGACCCCGTGACCCCAAAAAGAGAATAAGCGGGCTGGAAAATGAATGAATGATATAAGAACAAGAAAAAGTTATAGAATACAGTAAAGATAACTACACAGTGTTTGATAAAAAACAGAATTACACATAAAGATTTTTGCAATGTGTGCACATGATTGGGGCACTGAGCATCAATCTGAGATGCATCACCAAAACAGACCAATGAACTTGTTTTAATCATGTCACCCATTGTGCATTTCATCAAAGCACACAACTTTGAGTTACTTTGTGCATGTTATATCTAAATTAATCAGACTTTCCTGCCAAGTTTATTTTTTTTCACAGTGTGCGTGTATCTAAGTGATTTCGATTAACTTTATAATGTGTAACTGCCTTTATCTCCTAATACACCACTCTGGAGACAGTTCTCAGTCATTTTCAGATCTCTTCAAGTCAGGGCTCTTGCTCAAAACCAAGAACCATCACAGAGCCTTCCTGAGCCACTGCCTCGATATCACGGCTCTGTGCAAAGGGTCACCACTAAGCTTCACTGTAGGGATGGTATCGTCCAGGTGATGAGCAGTGGCTGGTTTCCCACTACATAAAGTTTGATCTTTGATTAACCAAACCTGAGAGTCAGTATGGCATACTCCAGGTAATATCTACTTGCCTAAAACTGAAGAGTGGGTTACTGTCTAACCACATCAGTGGAGTCAGGAAGATCTGGAAGGTTCCTCTCTCTCTCCTGAGAGGAACCCTGGATCTCTGCCGATAGACAGACTGTTGAATTATTGGTCTGCTTAGACAGGTAGCCAGCTCTGAAAGGAGTCCCGGTAAAAGTTCTTTCATTTCTGGTGCCTCAGTCAGTAGAGCATTGTGCTAGTAGTGCAAAGGTAGTGGATTCATACCCCAGGGAAAGCAAGAAGTGACAAAAAAATGTTAATTCTGTAAAATTGCTTAAAAGTGTCTGCTAAATGTATCAATGTAGATGTAAAGATGAAGGTCTATAGACAATTCCTTTGTCAGACATGTTCTGATTGGGCGTGAATTTACCACAGGTGAACTCCACGGAGGCTGTTGAAATTGTAGTGGAAACAGGAAGCACCTGTAATCAATAAAAGTTTTGGTTGTGAATTCTAAATATTTTGAGTAAAAAGTGTGTTGAGATAAAAAAAGACTATGATTTAATCGTAACTAGGCGTATAATGTTCACAAGATCAATCTTATTTCTAACACAAATCTAGCATCCATTATGACGAGCAACTCCAGCTCTTTGAATCAGTTTGGTCCATGGCTTCTCTGTCTCTGTGCAATTAGTCCATTTTCACAGAGAGCATGTGTTGTGAAGTCACTCATGAAATCCAGCACTCAGCGGGCACTGCCAGAAGTCATTCTCTGCCAGGCGCGTGCATGTGTAGCTGCTGCCACAAGACGTCAAGATAAAAGAGATGCGAGCAGACATCCCGGAGATGCACCATCTCATGCCTCCACCGAGCCGATGAGCTCCTCCTTATCTCTTGTTTCGTCCCTGAATTCCACCGCAGGCTGCTTGCTTCACTCCTTCCTCTCCGCTGATCTCATGTAAAATAAATGTTTAGAGTTCATAAATGCTCTGAATCATTCATTTTTCCTATCATTAATTTCCCCTGTCTGATATGGTTCATGTTTCGTACACAAAGATGATGCTCTGATTGTAATTTGAAACCCCTTTCCCCTTTTTAAGCAAAGCGTGATTGTAAATCTGTTTGTTCATGGACATCTGGGCTGAATCGAAACGCTGCAAATGTGACCAGAGTGACTAAATGTTCCAATTTTTAACCGATGTTAAAAATGTGCGTCTATTTTTCTAATGTTAATTCCAAACAAGAACTTGAGTGTTAAATAGTTTATGCTTTCAGGATACATTGCCACAGACTGTCAGATTCTATTTCTGAGTATTGCATGTTGGGTTTGTAGTAGGAAAAAAAGCAGAAACCGTAAAAGAAAGAAGAAAATGTTGCTATGCCCTGACCCAACAGGATGGATCAACCAATCACAGGTGAGCTTTTTACAGCATTCCAGCTGTAGTTTTCAGCCGCTGGAGTATGGTTGCAGTATATAAAGGAACTCTGCCTTCCCCAATTCATGAATATCATACGAGCCTATATTTAAAGTGCCTATATCATCATCATTTTGAAAAGTTGATACTTTACTTTACTTTTAATACATGTTTATTTTCAAATGACTCAATTATGACTTGTTTGCATGAGACGCTGGCTTTACATGACGCAACCTACAATAATTGTTCAAACCATCTGCTGTTGTTGGATACTCCATGACATTTCACACTATGACAAAAATTCCATTGACTTGAAAGGGATCGCATGTGGTTATGCGAAAGCAGAAGGTCCGGCCTACATTGTGCTATTCTAGATTCTGCTTTCAGCTGGGAGGAAATTTGCTCAGCGTTTATTGGTAGTGATCGGAAGTTCGGATCATTTTACAGACTCGGTTCTTTGAGCCTCGTTCAGCAAAATGAACGAATCTTTCATTTAATTTATTTTAGTAAAATACCAATAAATATTGTGTGCTCCTTCCCTAACACATCTACTAATGTTATATGCACAAACACGAATTGCACTACAAATAAGACACAACTATAATGCTAGAAAAAAAAATTGTTACTTAAGCCTACCTGGGTCTTTTAGTCTGGTTCACCTCACTTTTGATCTGTCATCTTTAGGTTTAAATGTCCTTTTTTCAACACATTACTTCTCTCTGATGATAACGTGTGCCGTCTGTGCACTGAGCCCTTTAGTTCTTTTGTTACGTGATTGGCCCCTTTATTCGAGCCGGAAACCGAAAAGAACGATAGGACTTGCAAAAAGAACTGGAAGAGTACCATGGACGATGTTTTGGCTAACTTGCCTTCCACCCCTTCACAACTTAATACTTGCACTTTTAGTCAAGACCTTATAGAAGGTAATGTATTAAGAAACCAAATAAATGTGCAAACAAACCAAATATATTGATGGTATGTTTAGTTTAAAAAGTCACGGTCAAAGATCAAAAACAAGGGTGATTTAAATTTCCACATTGACGGAGACCCCTACACCATAGTGTGACGCTGTCAAAAATTCACTCCCAACCATACCAGAAGACGCTCCCAGTACTTCCCATTTAAACTTCCCAATTGAATTCCAAACTAATCATTCCACGGTTCAAAAACAAACAAAACATCAAAGAACAAACAAACAATGTATGAAATGAATAAAAAATCATTTAAATAACTGGATGTTTTAATTCTTCTCATCTTCATCCAGGTCCTGCAGCATGGAGAACTGGACAGAGGAGTTCCATGGATGTCACGATCAGACAGTTTCCTCTCAGACCCGTCACCTATGGGTCTATTTGCTGCTTTTTAGTTGAAAGCTTCACAGTTTTTTTGTCACAGCTTGAACACTCTCATTCACACTCGCAGCTCATTGTGAATTCATGATCAATCTTTAATCGGCTTCATAGAAACCCGGACTGCTATAGCGTGCACTCTCAGCACAAGCATCAAAGTTTCATGAAAGAAACTGAGATAAAACCAAAATGGAGGACGCCACGCTATAGGCTTCTTCGTGCTCGTCAAAAATGCATTTGCTGCTTCCAGGGTCACAGAAGGGGAGGCGGGTGTTAGACAGTGTGCTAGACTGAGTTTTACAGGAATAATTATATCACAACACTATTAGATAATCAAGCATCAAATACATCTGTGAAATCGTTCTTAGGATTAAGGCTCAACAACTGTATAATTCTTCAGCTCTGAAGAATTCCTGACTATATTGTGATATGTTTCTGCTTTATAGTAAAAAAAAGTGTATTGTAATTATTTTACTGTGACTTTTATCTTTGCATTTTAATGGAGATTTGAATTGTGAATGGCCATTTTCATTTTTTTTCCATTTTTAAAAACTCCCAAAAAATGTAAACATTTAAACTGTAGAAACGATTAATGGACTTGCATTAAAGGAAGCCAATTTTCGCAAGACCACAAGAGTAAAAGTAAAAATTATGACAAAAAAGAAACTGAAGAGTGAAGACTGAAGTTAAGTTTAAACATTATTTTCTAGAATATTATAGTTCTGCGTCTGACTTTAAAAATGTCAACATTCAGAAAAAAAGAGTCAAAGTTCTGAATTTTTTATACAGACGTATTACCTGAATTATGATTTAGGCTGCTACATTGAAATGATTAGTTGCTGATGACAAAATACATTATTTTATGTAATATTTATATATACTATGCCATTGTCTAAAATATAATTGAACCAGCAGGGAAGACAGAACCGAGCTCAATCAGAGAACTGCTAGATGTTTACCATCACAAAAATCACTGCTTGTGGCATGTACATGGAGGGCAAACAATCCTTACAAAGTTTAAATGATCATCTTTCCATAATCCAACAGTGTGTGCATCAAAACATGTGATCAGTCATGTCACAATTTTAAGTTTCTAAGTCAATATATGGATTTTTAGACAGAATATCGACTTTTTAGAGTGCCAACATAACAAGTGTGTTCACTGCTCCCTTTTACTAGTGTTTTAGTGCCACTCACCCAATAAACTAAGGGGAGTTTCGATTCCAGTGTCTGTCATCTTTCTCACACAATTTTCTTGCACGTGGAAGCTTGAACAAATCATAGTGACCCAACTCTTTATTTGGGTTCAAATGGGATTAAGTCGGAAGGATTGTACCAGGCCGCACCTCCTTTTGCTGGATTTACTGTGATAACTTAGGAATTGGAAGAGTTCACAGCTTTACAAAGGTGCGTCCTAACAAGAGGAGAAGAATGGATCAATGTTAGGACTTTTAAAGAGTTGAGGCTCACAGAGTTACATTGATGCTCTCACTAATCCAACACGATCCCATCAAGATGAGAGGACTTGCATCTATAGTGAAAGTGAGAGGCATCCACTCTAGTGGTGGGACCAGTGACACAATGACGAGGCTGTTGGGTCCAGGTGGGCTGGATTTCAATCTAGTCTCTGGATATAAAACATTTTAAACGTTTACACTTTTAATTCTATCTACTTGTCCATATTTGTTCCTCAAAACCAAGATAAAAAGATATGCTTGGCAGGGGGAATGGCTTCCTATAGCTGTCTGGAAGAAGATGCAGTGGGAGATCAGTGCCCAGCGAGGTTGGCTGAAGGCTTGGCTACTCTGCATGTCAGGCTAGAGGTAGGGGAGTGGTTAGTAAAGTCTTTAAGGAATGTGGGGTTGTGAGGAGGCTAAACAGCTCATATAGCTCTGATTTAAGCAATTTTAATCTGCATCTGCTTTTCAGATGATTTTTCCAGGTTGTAATGTGATCATTGCAGCTTATGGTTGTTTAAATGATGTATGGTTTTTATTTTTCTGTTATTTTTTAAATTGCAAGTGCAAGACCTCAGTTGGCCAAAATGAATTCCAATAAAGTCACTAACACAATTACTGTTTGAATACAGAGTTGAACACATCGGCTTTGTAAAAAGCATCTTTTATAGCCTGAACTTTTACCCTTCGCTCCATTTCTTTGTTGTTTACATGCCTCGAGGCATGTGCAGGTGAGAGAGTGCTCCACAAACTCTCATGTCAGAGGCGATAAGAGGTCATGTGATTCTGCTTGTTTTATGCACCTCACCTGCGACCAGAGACTTTCACATTCAGGAAGGCATTTGCAAAACTCTCCAGCTGACCTTACTTTAACCCAGAGCAGATGATGCTTCCTGAATGACAGAGAAGGCCGATGGAGACCGTAAACGAGAGAGCAGTGCCACCTGCTGTCACTGCACCAAGAACCATAGAAAATGTCCAACTCAAATATAGTCTTTTGTCTCTTACACAAGTGGAGGAAAAAGTGGCATTTTGCCACTCGTTTTGAAAATTAACAAATGAATTTGAAATAGCACAGCAACCCCAAACTGCAGACTACATGATAAACCTGGGGATGGGGGTTGAAAACCACTCAAACATCATAGACCAGAGACTAAAGGATGGGAAGGGAGCATTTCAATGTGAATAATGGAGCAAGGTAGTGATAGGAGAGAGGACCCTGGTGTCTCTAAGTGACTCCCTGAAAAGAAATTGGCTTAAGTAAAAACAGTCAAAGGCACCAATCACAAGGATATATATATATAAAAAAAAATTACTTTGACAAACATTTTAAAGGCAAAAAGACTAACGCAGCAATATAAGTTGGAATAAAAAAGAAACACAGTGTTTGTTTAGTATTGTTTTGTTTTATTGCACAGTTTCCATTATAGCGTACCAGATGAAAGCACTGACTACAGATCAGTTTCTGTGGTTTTGACCTTGATATCAGTGTAGGAGACGCCTTTATATTGACCCTTGGTTTCGTACTGCAGCACGCTTCCATTCTTGCACGTGATCTTCACGGTGCCAGTGTACGGCAGGTCAAATACAGCTCTGCCGATGGTCACATGCACATGCACCCTCTTCCGAGGGGGGACATCTATGGTGGTCTTCAAACTTTCCGTTCTCTCCTCGCTCTCCTCCAGACTGTGGGTGCTTTCTGCTCCGACACTGACACTGAGTCCAGTAGAAACCTCAGCAACCTCTGGAACCCCAGCCTTTACACTCATCGTGAACGTGGCTGTGAAGCTGGTGCTCATGGACCATGAGGATTTCTTGGTCACCTTCTTTGAGGTTTCCACAGTTTGCTGCTGTTTAGAAGAGGACGAGTTCTCATAGGAAACAGACTTCAGCTCCTCTGTGGCCACTTCTGGAATCAGTTGGTTGATGGTTGGGTAGCTCACATTGATGAGATCAGTCGACTGAACGGCATTGAGAAACATAAACCCCATGTTGTCAATGTCTGAACCGGAGGATCCAGCAATGCCCAGACAGTATCCAGAACCAACGTCGATGGGATACTCAGTTTTCAAACCCCAGCTCGTCATCTTCGCAAAGAAGTCTCCACCTCGGTTGGTCTTGAACTTGATGGCTCCAAGACGGGTTCCTGCTCCATTCCCCCAGAGAGACAGAGAAGTGAAACATTCTCCAGTTGAGAAGATATACTCTTGATGTCCTCCGGCTGGATTTCCAAAGGTCTGGTCTCTACCATCAGAAAGCCAAGCTCTGACAGCCTTAACCTGCCACTCTCCAACCCAAACCCAGATCTTCTCCAGACAGGCTCCATTTCTTTCACCAGTGAAGGAGAAGGATGATCCTCCATGACTGCCACCAATTCTTTGCAGAGTTGTTGGATAACCCATCTCACAACAGACCTGTTAAAAAGTTACTGACATTTTTTTTCATAATTGTAATTTAATACAGATGTTGAAACACACTTAAGGTAAAGCAAGTTTTGTCTAAAAATGTACAATTTTCATTGAAATGCATCAAAATAAAAGTGCTCTAAATATTTATTTAGCTTTATAGTAAAGGGTCATTACAGTCAAACATGTGACAATAACTTTTGCCTAAACAGAATAAATCTTATTTCTTCTGAGTTAAACAATTGGATTGATTTAGCTTTTATTACACTGGGAATACTCAACTTTAATTTATACTCACAAAGTGTGCAGCGTTTGCACAAGTAGGATCAGAATCTGGGATGGGGATGAACTGTGAATAGAGGTTGTCTGAGCTGCTTAAGTAGCGCTCAAACACAAATAAATGATAATTAGCATAATTAATCACTTTCCCCTCCTCATCATCTTTCGTTTGTTGGTCAGTTGACAACTTACCAAAGAGCATTACTGCCACTCACAGGGCTGGAGGGTTTTAAAGAGCATTATGTAGCTCATATAATTCTGAGGAAATAAACATTTGAGTTGCAAATATTGCAAGTAGAACCAAATGAACTGCTAACTATCACAAACCTTGTAATAGTTAAGGATATTTTTGGATGCACTTTCTCAATTATTAGACTCATTAAAATAGCAAAAGAAAGGACTGAGACATTAGTTTGATGGAAAATATTAACATTTACTTTTTAGTCACAAATTAGTCACAAGGATTAGTCACAAAACCCCAAAACACCTCTTTGCAGAAATCATAGTAGTATTCCAGTCTGTAGTCATTCTAGCCACCCCCCCCCTCATTTTTTCTGATGACAGCCCTCTCCTATGTTCATGTAGTTTGCCTTTCAAGATGGATTCTAGCTCATACTCTCAAATCAAGTCCCTCCAGTTCAATGGGGGTTGAGATTCAGAATGTAATATGAAATATATGTATTTGGAGTATTTGAATAACTGGGTTTCCTCTGTTTGAAGAGCTCAGCAGAACACTAGATATTAAGACAGGCTAGAAGACAACACAGGTATTCAAGGTCAAGCGTTTTAATTTAATAAATTAGTTAGATCTATTTACACAAATGCCACATGTGTTTACAAAGAGGTTGGCGGGGTAGATTAGGACCAATACATAAACCTCTGTAACATGATGGACTATATAACATGCAGGCCTACACGAGTGCTCAAATTTCAGAAAGCATGAATCAACAATTTTAATTCAACAGCATGACATGCCTTAAAGAAGGAGGTAGGAGTGATCAAAAAGGAATACAGTCCTGAATTCTGTAAAAATGACATCACTTAAACCAAACTCAGTTACCAAAAAAACAAGAAAAAAAAAAAACAAGCAGAGAGCAGAATGCTAGGTTAGTATCTGGTTTAATTGCACTGGAAGATGTGTGCAACCATCTGTGTTGCAGTGAGAAGACAAAAAAAAGACTCCATTCTTCATCTGTTGGTGTTTATTGGTGGTTTGCAAACCTTACTAATGGAAGCAGTCCTGCCACCTTCAAAACTAAAGTTTGAACAGTGTACAGATGGAGGATTTGATTTAGTATACAACATTATTTTAATATATTTTTACTATAACCCCTATAATCTATTGATTAAACACAATTAATCTCTTTGTTTTATTCTATTTCTCTCACAAATCACTTGTGAAGATAATTAAGCAGGATGTGGCATCTGTCAGAAGACAAGAAGCAATTAATTATGCTAATTACCAACAGGTGTTTGAGCTGTATTTAACTAACAGTCCATCTATCCTTAGCTAAGTGCTCTGCCTTTGCTAGAGCAATCTTTTCTAGTGGAAAGTAGGTTTAACAGCCACTATTTTGGTAAGTATTAGCTTGTGTTGGAAAGCTTTGTTTATATCTAATAGTTATTTCTTAGATAAGTTGCAATGCTGGACCAATCACGATAGTGTACTGTGTAGCTGAGCTGCAAGATATATCATTCAAGTGTAAGAAAATTACCTGATTGGTGTAACCAAATGCCAAAACAGGCTTGCTGAAATGTGTAGTCCATTGCTTTTCCAAAACATTGGTTATTAGTGACTGCTGCAGTGTAGGATAACAGCAGACCAAAAAAATATATATATATATAATAATTCTGCACTAAAACATTCATAGACATGTTGACTAGTTCTTCACATTGAGAGGAAAAAGTAATCCAGTGTGAACCTATTATTTTATGTGTGAAACATATTTTGTTTTTTGACTACTTATTAAATGCTGACTGTTAAATAGTCTTCAGATCTACTGGAAGATGTCTTACCCAACAACTCTGGAGAGAATTGGTGGAAGCATTGGAGGCCATGAGTTTTCGTTCACTGGTGAGAACAACGGAGCATGTCTGGAGAAGATCTGGGTTTGGGTTGGAGAGTGGCAGGTGAAGGCTATTCGAGCTTGGCTTTCTGACGGTAGAGACCAGACCTTTGGAAATCCAG